>CAUYQV010053451.1:0-39257 GCA_963574575.1 Galagoides demidoff | reverse complement strand
TGTGGTCCCAGCTACTTGGGAGGTGGAGGCAGGAGACTCGCTTGAGCCCAGGAGTTGGAGGTTGCTATGAGCTGTGATGCCATGGCACTCTACCCAGGGGGATAGCTTGAGGCTCCGTCTCAAAAAAAAAAAAAAATGTTTAGATGTTCTATAAAAAAGGGTTATACTGTGCTTACATTGTTGTATAATTTGGAATTTTTTGAAACAAATTGTGAACTTCTTTCTTCTTAGTAAATATTCATCTACATTATTATTAATGGTCACGTTAAGTTTTCCTTGATATGAATGCATCATAGTTTATGAGACTCCTATTGTAAGATAATTTGGGAATTTTTAATGTTTATAAACAACACTGATAAAAAATAGAGATGTAATCCAATTCCACTTTTGCTATTGATTTTTTGAAAGGATTTTTTTTTTTAAATGATGCTGCTTTGAAATTTTTTATTTACAAGCAGCTCTTTCAGTGAAAACTTGGCTATGGTTTCTAGGGAATTATCTTGTAAGAGAAAGTGAGAAAATCGAACTGAAACCATTTCAAATACCTATTAAATTTAACAAAAGAGAAATCACGGATCCGTATGTAGCGCTAGTGCGAAAATTGCACGTCTCGCCTGTCCGTAATTATAGTGTACCAGCGTCGCTCACACCCTCCTCTCGTAATTACACCGGGCGGGGTCTCGAAGCCCCGCCTACCGCTCTTGATTCCCATCCCGAGGTACCCAGACAGCGGACTCCGCATGGCGGTAGACAGGATGCTTAGGGGAATCATAGTAACGATGCACCGGATGTGTGAGTGGAAGTGACTGAAGTCAACTCACCACCGATTGGTTCTCCCGGATGGATCTAAACCTCCTTTCTCCTGCCACTGGCTGCGTAGTTTGTCTATTTGGACAGTCCCCACCCCTTGGAAAAGCCGGGTCCTTAAGCTTCACTTCTCCTTAGTTATTATTGGTCCATATCCCGGTCCATCTTCTCTTTACGCTTGTCGATTGGTTAGCTGGGCTGGGAGCTGCCTTCCCTCCCGCCCAGCTTAGAGGACAGCGGGGAAGGCGGGTGGTGGGGCCAGGGGCCTGAAGCCGCGATACCGGCGCTGGCGGCGGCAGCTGAGGCCTTGGCCGAAGCGGGGCGGTGAGTCTGGGGCCTGGCACTATCCCTCCAAGGCAGCAGAATATCCAGACCCACGGCCGGCCTGTCCGTGGAGGGGGGGGCCCTGGGAAGCCGCCCGTCTGGGACGTGAGGTACCCTCAGTACTGGCCCCACGGTCTGGTTATTGTTTGAGCTCTTGACCTCCACCCTGCGAGGCAACGCTCACCTCACCGGGATCTCCAGGAGACCCCTGGACCCTTCAGCTCACCATATGTCCCAGGCGTCAGAAGGCTGGCCCATCACCTTCGGTACTATCCTGGAACCTTTGGTTCTCCTTGCTTGGCACAGGCACCCCTTCCGAGCCACATACAAAATGTGGATCCCTGCCTTAGGGAGCACCAACGTCAGTGTCAGCCCCTTGCTCTCCACCCTGGAGACCTCTCATTGGGGACCCAGTACCTGGAACTGAGCTGTGTTCCATCCTTGGGGTTCATTCTGTTTGCCTCTCCCCCACCTTCATTCCTTGTTTCTGCCATCCAACTTAAACTTCCCTAAGCCCTTACAAGACCCCTAGAATATTTGACTTCAAGTAGTTTAATTGAATTCGTCCTGGAGCAGGTCTATGGTCCTTACACCAGAGAAGGAGACTGGTGCTTTCCTGAGAATAGAGAGACTTTGCCAGCCTCCTTCTCCCTCCACATGCCCACAAACTATAGTACCAGTAGTTTTCTTACCTGGGATCGTTAGGTTTCTTCTCCCCTAAAGAATAACATTTCCTTCTGCGATCTTTTTTTCTTTTTGACACCAGAGTATTTGAAATCGTCCCCAAACCAATTATTCCCTGATTTTTCATCTGCATCTTACAAATTCGTTAAAAAGTAAGAAGTTTTGTGTAAAGTCAATTTGCCAATATAATCTGGACCTACTTAGAATAAGTACCTGTGTATGTTACTCCTATGTCAGTGTGAGCTGAGCCCTACTATGGCCACTTTATTCTGGTTACCTCGTTATTTGTATTTAGCCCTGGGTCATAACCTCATTCATGGAAGGAATAATACATAATTGAGTAATGAATGAGTGATTTAAGAAACTAATTGGTCTTTCTCACCTTATGTTTGAAAAACTAGCGCTCTTGTATAGAACTACATTATCCAATACATTAACAATCAACTACATGTGGATATAGGGTACTTGAAATGCGACTCATGCAAATTGAAATTTGCATGAGTGTAAAATGTAAACTACATTTAAGTGTAAAATGCACACTACATTTTGGAGACTCAGTACAAAAAAAAGAATGGAAAATATTTTTTATATGATGACATGCCAAAGTGACTTTTTGGATATATTGGGTTAAATAAAATACATGCATTTCACCTTTATCTTTTTACTTTGTTATTGTTGTTGCAGTTTGGTCAGGGCTGAGTTCAAACCCGCCACCCTTGGTATAGGGGGCCGGCGCCCTACCCACTGAGCCACAGGCGCCACGCCATTTTTACTTTTTTAATATAGCTACTAGCAAATTTAAAAATGCATTTGTGGGTTATAGTTCTGTTAGTGCTACTGTAGAATAATCATTAGTCTCCCTCTTTAGATTGAATTCCTTGAAGAAAGGGGCAGGATTAGTCATTTTTAATTCTTTTCCTACCTCCCCACCTTTGTTATCTGCCATTGTGCCATGTACATAGTAGTTATAATAAAAGTAGCTAACAATTATTAAGTACTCACTTTGTGGTCAGCACTATTTAAAGATGTACACTTTTAAAGATGTACTAACTTTGTGGTCAGCACTATTTAAAGATAAACACTTTTAAAGATGTACTAACTCGTCTAATCCTCACAGCAACCCACAAGTTGGCTACTGTTTTCTTCCTAGTGTAGTTGAGGAAACAGAAATTTTGAGTGTCTTCCTCAAGACATGTAACTTTGCAGTGGGATTCAAACCCAGGTAGGCTTGCTCCGTGACCCGCAATTTGACCCTCCCTACTATGCTGTGTCTTCTTTTTTGGTTTCTTTTTTAGCACTGCATCTTTTAAACATCAGTCATTGTTGAATGAATCTAAGCTTTCTAAAGGTTTTTAGTGAGATCTCTCAACTTTTTTTAGAGTCCTGTACCTGACAGGGGCCGGGTGACCTGTGTTATGGAACTGGGGCCATAAATAAACTTACTGGCGTAGTTTGCTATCCAGAATATTAAAGGAAGCTTCTCTCTAAAGAACCTCAGGGCAAGATGCTTGGAACCGGGCCTGCCGCCGCCACCACCACTACCGTCACATCTAGCAATGTGAGCGTTCTGCAGCAGTTCGCCAGTGGCCTGAAGAGTCGGAATGAGGAGACCAGGGCCAAAGCTGCCAAGGAGCTCCAGCACTATGTCACCATGGAGCTTCGAGAGGTTGGGCTTCTCTGATATGGGGCCAGTCGTTGTGGGATGTTTGGGCTAAATGTGCTATCATCACTGATTTAGATTCCTTTTGACAGCTAAGTGAAGATTTGGAAAATAAAGAGATTGTGTTTTAGAAAGGCACCCAGCTCCTCACAGCTGTAAAATTTGCATATTCCTTTGCAGTGGTCACATATTTCTGTGGCATTTCTCATGTTTATGGTTACATTTTAGGAGCCAACATAGATTCGACTGATTCTTTTTTCTTTTCTGAAAAGAAAATCAGAAGAATCTCATTTTCTTTCCTGAAAATTTTCTCTTTTCTTTTTTTTTAACCACATACAAGAGCCTCAGTTCTTTCTGTCTGATAAAAGTGATGAGGACGGGTTGGAGAATTGAGAGCTTGGTTGGGGCTTTCTAATAGAGCCCAGACTGGAGTTAAGAGACAGTGTCTTATTCATCCTTGTACCTCTGTACAAGGAAGAAGCTAGGACATCATCTGCCCTAAACTAGGCACCGAAGAACTATTTATGAAGGAAATAGATGAATTCAAGTTCAGTGGCTCTATAGTTTCAGGCCAGGCACTGTAGCTTGTGATCCTAGGACTTTGAGGGGCCAAGGAGGGAGGATTACTTGAGGCCAGGAGTTCTAAGACTAGTCTGAGCAAGAGTGAGACCTCCTCTATACAAAAAAATAGACGAATTAGCCATGGTAGTGCATACTTGTAGTCCCCGCTGCTTGGGAGGCTGAGGCAGGAGGATCACTTGAACCCAGGAGTTTGAGGTTACAGTGATGATGCCACTGCACTCTAACCTAGGTGACAGAGCAAGACCCTATCTCCAAAAAAACCTGAAACCAAAAACTGTGGAAATGGATGATAACTTGTCATTGGTTTGAATTGTACCTGCCAGCCTGCTGCTACCACCACAGTCAGGGTTTCATTAGAAATTATTCTGATGAGATCTTCCTTTGCAGATGAGCCAAGAGGAATCCACTCGCTTTTATGATCAGCTGAACCATCACATTTTTGAACTGGTTTCCAGCTCAGATGCTAATGAGAGGAAAGGGGGCATCTTGGCCATAGGTAAGGACAGAGCCTCTGGTAACAATAACGACTAGGAATAAAGGACTACCCACTATCATATCTGTTGTACCCTGTGTCTCCCACTTACTAGGTACTTAGTTCAATTTGTTTAATGAATTTTAAGGCAGCTGTGGTGTTCATTGCACTTACACAGGTGTTAATTCTAGCAGCAATCCTGGGACATTGGTAAACGTATTTTTAGATGTGGAAGCTGAGTCTCAGAATCATTAAGTGACTTTTCTAGTGCCAGACAGTTTGCCAGAATTGAGACTAGAAGTCAACTTTCTTTTTTTTTTCCTTTGGCTGGGGCTGGGTTTGAACCCGCCACCTCCAATATATGGAGCCGGCACCCTACTCCTTGAGCCATAGGCGCCACCCTAAAAGGCAACTTTCTACTACCTCATAATCCCTTTTGCAGACTCTGGTTTCTCAGTAGAGTGAGGTTTGGCATAGTGGGACTCACAAATGGAAAAGTAGAAGCAGGGGTTAGTTAATAAAAGGCCATTTTCAACTCCCAAGGACTGGTTATTAATCCTGTGAATTATTACTCAGTCCTAGTTTTTCTCTTTTTGAGGGAAGAGGAAACTTGTTATATACTAATATGAGATCATTTTACTTTATGTAAATAGTTCTGGCACAAATATCAAATTTCTGAGTTAAAATGAAAATGGTTTGCGTCCTTGCCTTCTAGAAATGTCCTCACAGTAGGATGAAAGGGTCACTCACCAGCCTTCAATTCAGGGCCATGTACTTTCCCAGCCAGCGTGCACATCATTGCTTTTTGCCTTCTCTCTTCTAGCCAGCCTCATAGGAGTGGAAGGTGGGAATGCCACCCGAATTGGCAGGTTTGCCAACTATCTTCGGAACCTCCTCCCCTCCAATGACCCAGTTGTCATGGAAATGGCATCCAAGGCGATTGGCCGCCTTGCCATGGCCGGGGACACTTTCACGGCTGAGTACGTGGAGTTCGAGGTGAAGCGAGCCCTGGAATGGCTGGGTGCTGACCGCAACGAGGGCCGCAGACATGCAGCCGTGAGTGCCTGCAGGGAGGAGCACAGCCAGGCGTGGGGAGCGGTGGTCCCCCACTGACAGCCTGGCTGCCAGAGTCCCTCGCTTTCTTCCTTCAAGGCTGATCCCTGAAAATGTCTGGTTCAATGGCTAAAATTCCAAGCTGTAAGATGGGAAGAGTCTTATGGCCTGAGAGAGAATGTAGAAATGAGTGGATGGGGATGGAAGCATCAGCTCAGCACTTTCCAGTGAGCGCCCCCTTTAGGAGGTAGTGCCATGAAGAGGGGGCGTGGTGCCAGGATAGGGACACACACTTGAATCTTCTGCTACTTCCTAGCTGTATAACCTGGTGCGACTTTTGACCTTTAGTTTCTTTGTCAAATGAGATTGATAACAAGATTGAACAGGATGATTCATTCAGTAAATATTGCATATATATTGGATTCTAGGCTATGAGTATGGTAGTATGGATAGCACAAAATACATCTGTCCTTCCAGAACTTAATGTTCAAAAATTACAAGCACTCTATGCTTGTAAACAACCTGGATAATGGTGTTGACGAATTTTGCTTTCCTTCCTCTGCCCCAGAATTCCTGGCTAGAAGAGTGCATAAGTCTTCTCTTTTCCTAGTGTGTATAGGTCCTAGGATGAGAAGAGACTGTACTCCCAAGGAAACAAAACTGTGATACAGGTGAAAGTTTTCAGTTTGCCTTTTCTTCCAGGTCCTGGTTCTCCGTGAGCTGGCCATCAGCGTCCCCACCTTCTTCTTCCAGCAAGTGCAACCCTTCTTTGACAACATCTTTGTGGCTGTGTGGGACCCCAAGCAGGCCATCCGTGAGGGAGCTGTGGCCGCCCTTCGTGCTTGTCTGATTCTCACCACCCAGCGTGAGCCGAAGGAGATGCAGAAGCCCCAGTGGTACAGGGTGAGGGGATGGCTCCATTCCAGCCACCGGCAAAGCACACATACATAGAGACCCACCTGGCCTAAAGGGCAGTAGCAGGCCCCTGGCCACGGAGCAAGTAGCACATTTGTTTTGGTCTCAAATGACTTTGTATGCTCTGTATGAATCAATAGTTACTTGATTGCTTTTCCTTAAAGCAAAGATCCATTGATATCCACACCATTATTTTACACATCACCAAGAATGAAAATATGCCAGTAAAACTGTAACTTGATGTCTTCTTATCAACAATTATAAGACATTACTTTTTTTTTTTTTGAGACAGTCTCACTACGTCACCCTCATGAGTAGAGTGCTGTGGCGTCACAGCTCACAGCAACCTCAAACTCTTGGGCTCAAGTGATTCTCTTGCCTCAGCCTTCCAAGTAGCTGGGACTACAGTCACCTGCCACAATACCCAACTATTTTTTGTTACAGTTGTCATTGTTGTTTTAGCTGGCCCGGGCCAGGTTTGTACCCACCAACCTTGGTGTATGCGGCCAACACCCTACCCACTGAGCTATGGGCACTGCCTTTAAGACATTTCTTTTCTGAGATTTTAAAACATGCAAAAATAGGTGTTTCAGAATCAGTGAAGTATGGTCAATAACTAATTTGGGGAGGGCCAGTTCTCTCTGCTCTAGTATCATGAGTCCTGTACCAGTTACTGCTGCCAAGTCTTTTAAAAGGAGCCCCGAATATGGAGTTAGGAGACCTGAGTTCAAGTCTTGTGTTTGCTCTGTGACCTTGCACAGTAACTTAATTTCTCTAAGCCTGCTTTTTTAGCTATTAAATAGGGATGGTAATGTTATCTGCGTCAAGGGCTTGCTATGAGAAGTGAAGCTAAACTAAATGAGAGCTTGATAAGTTAGTATCATTAATGATACTGGCATAAGGCACCAAGCAGGCATGATAACCCCCAAAACCCTCTTATCTACAGGGATGGGCCTGTAGTTCTTCTCTGACCATGGACACTGGGTAATTATGGTCTCTGTTTCTTTACACAGCACACATTTGAAGAAGCAGAGAAAGGGTTTGATGAAACCTTGGCCAAAGAGAAGGGCATGAATCGGGATGATCGGATCCACGGAGCCTTGCTGATCCTCAACGAGCTGGTCCGGATCAGCAGCATGGAGGGAGAGGTGAGGAGCTGCGGCAGAGGGGAGTCCAGACTTCTCATGTGCTGTCCCGTGAGCAAGGCAAGGTGGGATGCATGTGCCCGTGGAGCTGATCTTTTCTGAAGAGAAATAGATAATAAACGAGTTACTAAGATAATTTCTGACAGTAACAAATCCTATGAATAATATAAAACTAGCAGTAGATAGGGAGTGCTGGGGGGAGCAGGTGAGTGGAGGGTCAGAGAAGGCCCTCCCTGCAGTGGTGCCATAAGAGGGAGACCCTCCTGATATGAGTGGCCTTTCAGCAGGCTGGGGACTACATTTCAGGACAAGGCTTTGAGGTGGGAGAGTTTGACAAACTGATGAAATAGAGAGAAGGGAAGTGTCCTGGGGCACTGGGAGCAAGGAGGAGAGAGGGAGGGGCCAAATCAGTAGGCCCATGGTTCACAGTAAACGCTGGCGTTCATGCTCATTGCAGGGGCAGACATTAGAGACGTGCACACAGGGGGATAATGTGATGCCATTTGTTTCTAACGGTCTTAGAGGGAAAAGCATGTGGAGAGGCAGGAATGTAGGCAGGAAGACCAGTCAGGAGGTGTGTTAGTTTGTGAGCTGGGTTTAAAAGTGCGAGTGCAAGGTTTTATTAGGGAAATAGCTTCAAGGGAAAATAAAGAGGGAGCTGGGGTAGGCTGGGGGAACCACCAGACTGTAATGCACACCCAACCCTAAGGAACAGCTTGAACTGTTGAAGGATGAGTTATTAAGCAGCCATTTGAAAAGGGAATAGATATGTGTTCTCAGTCGGCTTATCCCAAACCCTTTGTGGAATCCTAGAATTCTGAGAAAATTACATGCCTCAGTTTCTACCTAGGTTTCCAGGGAGAAGAAAGAGACCAGAGTATCCTCAACAGGATGCTGGCATGAGGCCATCCCTCTCCTATGCAAGCCTTGTTGCTGTGATCTTAGGTCTGTAGTCATGGCCATTTGTAGGTCAGCCCTCCCAAACCAAGCCAAGGGGAGTTCGTCTTCATTGCTCAGTAGGTGGTGCTCTTCTGCCTAGATGAGAGCACAGTCCCCCCTGCAAGGACCCAGGGAATCATCGTCCTAACGATGAAGAGTGGCATCCACTTAGAAGTAGTTGCATTTCAAGATTGGGCAAACAGTGCTCTATAGAGTCCACAGTGCCAGGCTGACTGCCACTCATAAGTAAAGGTGATTTTTTTCCCCACATGTATCTAGCGTTTGAGAGAAGAAATGGAGGAAATCACACAGCAGCAGCTGGTGCATGACAAGTACTGCAAAGATCTCATGGGCTTTGGAACAAAACCTCGTCACATTACCCCCTTCACCAGTTTCCAGGCTGTCCAGCCCCAGCAGTCAAATGCCTTGGTAGGGCTGCTGGGGTACAGCTCTCACCAGGGCCTCATGGGATTTGGGGCTTCCCCCAGCCCAGCGAAGTCCACGCTGGTGGAGAGTCGGTGCTGCAGGGACTTGATGGAGGAGAAATTCGATCAGGTAAATGGCGAGTGGTCCTTTCCTCTTCTTCTGAGCTCTACACCTCACTTGCTTCCACTAACACTTTATCCTTCCTCTCAGGTGTGCCAGTGGGTGCTGAAATGCAGAAATAGCAAGAACTCACTGATCCAAATGACAATCCTTAATTTGCTGCCCCGTTTGGCTGCATTCCGACCTTCTGCATTCACAGGTGAGGGTGTCCAGGGAAGATGTCATTGCTCATTGAAGGGTAATTACATGGGGGAAGAAGTGATTCTGAAAAGTTGTGTCTGCTGCTCATTTGAAGCAATGCCAGCTAAGGGGCTAGTCTCTGACTTCTTTGCCTAATGTCTGATTTTGGTGGTGTCTAGTTTGTGTTTTTTGCTACTGTCTGAGGTAGCAGACACAGGAGCAATCAGAATGTGTAGGCAGAGAGGCACTTGTAGGGCCATGCAGATTCTCATGTGTGGAAGCCAGCAAGTTCACAAATAGACTTAAGGGAAACCAGAAGAAGGGCAGTTTCAGTGTGGATACTGTGAAGGAGCTTCTCTTTGGGGCAGGGAGGGTCTGGTGACCATCCTGCTTCTGCCCCTGAAGTGGTCACTGAGCTACTCTCAGGAAGGAAAGACTCGGTGCTTCAGAGGCAGGTTCCACAGTTGATATACTGTGCGTTCTGGGGCTCGTGCCCTCTCCTCCGTGGGCAGTGCAAACTCCAGGCTCCTGAAGGTGGCCCACCTCTGTGATGCCTTCCTAGATTACTCCAGCTATAAAAGCATTCGTCCTCTTTCCTTACAGCCTTCAGCTATAGGAAGCTTTGGCATTGAATCTGGGGTGAATCCCGCCTCAGGTTTTGAACAGGTTATTTGACTTATCTGGGTCTCAATTTCTGGACTTGTAAAAATCAGAATAGCAATCTGTGCCTCCCCAAATGAACTACATTAATGCCTAAAGATCTACCGTAGTACCTGACACAAAATAAGTCCCATAAATGGAAACGTATTATATTATTATTTCTTCCTTGAGTTACTTCAAGTCCATTTTGGAATAAGACAGAGATAAGAAATTATACTCTAGTAGTCTGTTCATACTTGATGTCCTTGTCTTACCTTCCTGCTTGCAGTGTGGAGATCCAGTCTCCAGCATCTCCTTGCACTTGGCTGTGGTACACATCACCTGGGCTTAGTAGCT
Organism: Galagoides demidoff; assembly: GCA_963574575.1. Lineage (NCBI taxonomy): Eukaryota > Metazoa > Chordata > Mammalia > Primates > Galagidae > Galagoides > Galagoides demidoff. Next base: position 28,954 of record CAUYQV010053451.1, on the reverse strand, counting down.
TTCAGGACTAGATGAGAGCCAGGAGCATAGCAGGACAGCCCGACCCTCAGCAGACCCCATTCCCTAGCACACAGACTCATTTCATACTGCCTAGCCCACAGGAAAACACGGGAGAAATCTAGCTGGTGAGGTGTTAAACATGCTGAGGATAGGAAGTAGAACATATTGGATTAGGTACAGATAATTAACCACACGAAATGACTCGATCAGAGAGAAATGACAAAATAAAAATCACCCATATTTCTTCAGTTTCCATTCTTCCTACCTGGCATCCAGCTGCTTTTATTTTTAATGACCAGACATGCCCCCTATTCAGTAGAGCTTTAAATGATCTTGGTTTGAAAGTCTGTGGTTCAAAGGAAACTAATAACTAGGCAAAATTTAATCAGAGTCTTGCACATTATAGACACTGTTACCCTTGTGAGTTCGTAAAGGCTCAGAAGGTCCTTAGGTTTAGTCTTTTGATGCGAGTTTTATTGTTATTTGTATCTTTTTTTAAAGTCTTACTAATGTTTCATCAAGTATGTTAAATATACTAAAATATGTCGGTGAAATTTAGCCTGGGCAGTCCCCATAAAAATGTGCCTCATTGAGTAAGTGCCACATGTGTACAGCTTGCAGTGGTAAGTCATTGCTTGAACTTCCCAATGGTGTAAGCTTCAGGAATTTCAAAAATACCTAAGACTGGGTTGACTTCTCTACAAAGTCAGATTTCTAACCTCTTAGGGTGTTAAACCTGAAGAAGGAAATTGTACTCTTGACTTAAGTTCATTTCCTGCTGAAATGCTGTTGTGGTATGTAAAGGGCTCGTTTTCCTGGTGATCCTCTCTAACTTGAGGGTGCTATCTCCTTAGTCTGTCTGTTTTCAGGCCATAGGAGGGCTCATTGCCATTCGACCACAGGAGTTTGTTAGGGTAGATGCTGTGATATATAAGTGCAATCTTAGGAGTCTAATTCACTGTCTAAATGTGGTTTGGTAGCCCTCAACACCCCTAACTTTCTAAGGGATGTGTGGCTTTGCCTTCCATGCTGTTATATGTGGGCTACTGGTACAAGGACCTGTGGTCAGCGTTGATAGAAGAGAAGAAACAGGAGAGAGGCAAGAATAAGGGAAGTCCAGTTCCAGAAGAGAAATATACTTAGCCTAAATTGCCCAAGAATTGCCTGGCCATGAACACTGGCTCATGTAAACTTAATGAAAATGCACATATGGCTTTCCAAATTACAGACTTGATCTTAGTTCTATTAAATATAACTATAACAAAAATCTGTAGGTAATAGCAAAGTGATTTCCAGGTCTAAGCTGAATAGAACGCTCTGTTATTACAAATAGTATTCAGTATTACAGTCATGCATTGTGTAACCTGGGTATACTTCTGGGAAATGCATTATCGCCGGGAGCTTTTGTCATTGTGTGAACACCACAGAGTGCATTTACCCTAACCCAGATGGTACAACCTGCTCCACACCTCGACTCTGTGGTGTCACCTGCTGCTCCCAGGCTACAAACCTGCACAGCATGCTTCCATGCTGAAAATGCAGTTGTAACATGCTGGTAAGTGTTTGTGTACCTAAATATATCTAAACACAGAAGAGGTATAGTAAAAATACAGTATGATAATCTTAGGTGACTTCCGTCGTATATGTGGTCCATTGTTAACTAAAACATCATTATGTGGTTCATGAGTGTACTTTAAATTTTGTTATACTATAAAATAATTTAGATGGTCCTCTGTTTTTAAATAAGATTTAACATGTTTTTTAACCAAGAGCATGTAATCTTTCTCTCAAAATATAATACTAATGGAGACAATTATATGATACTTTTGTTTTGGAGACCCTTTTAAGTTTGGGTGTTATTTTTAATTAAAGGAAAAAATATCTTATATTTCTAATATATCCAAAAGATGTATCTCAGGAGTGGTTATCTTATCAGCATAAGACTGTTGTTTTTTTTTTTTTTCTGAGACAGAACCTCAAGCTATCACCCTGAGTAGAGTGCTGTGGCATCACAGCTCACAGCAACCTCCATCTCCTGGGCTTAAGCAATTCTCTTGCCTCAGCCTCCCGAGTAGCTGGGACTACAGACACCTGCTACAACGCCTTACTATTTTTTGGTTGTAGTTGTCATTGTTTGGCAGGCCCAGGCCAGATTCAAACCCACCAGCTCTGGTGTACATGGCTGGTGCCTTAGCCGCTTGAGCTATAGGTGCCACCCAAGCATAAGACTTTGGTTAATACATTGTCTAAATTCTTCTCAACATCTTTCCAATAGGGTTTCTTAATTTATTCTTTTTTTTTTTTTTTGAGACATAGTCTCAGTATGTTGCCCTCGGTAGAGTGCCGTGGCGTCACAGCTCACAGTTCACAGCAACCTCAAACTCTTGGGCTTAAGCGATCCTCTTGCCTCACCCTCCAAAGTAGCTGGGACTACAAGCACCCGCCACAAACTCGGCTATTTTTTGTTACAGTTGTCATCGTCATTTAGCTGGCCTGGGCCAGGCTTAAATCTACCAGCCTAGGTGTATGTGGCTGGCACCATAACCACTGTGCTGTGGGCGCTGAGCCTCTTAATTTATTCTTAAATTTAAGTACTTTATAGGAACTCTGACTGTTGATATATAGATCAACACTGATCTAAAGCCATCTACTTTATCTTGTCTGTGCTCAGATACCCAGTACCTCCAAGATACCATGAACCATGTCCTAAGCTGTGTCAAGAAGGAGAAGGAACGTACTGCAGCCTTCCAAGCCCTGGGGCTACTTTCAGTGGCTGTAAGGTCTGAGTTCAAGGTCTATTTGCCTCGTGTGCTGGACATCATCCGAGCAGCCCTGCCCCCTAAGGACTTCGCCCATAAGTAAGCATCTCTGCTAGGATTTCACCTTCCACTCCATAGAGCTTAAGCCTATCTGTACATCATTCAACTCCAGGGTATATGACATCCTGTGTGAACAGCCCTTCCTCAGCTGAATTCTAACCTTTTCCAAACAAGTGGCATATACATAAATATTTTGGGTGGTTGAACACCCTGAGAACAGGTAGATAGCAGTGCTTTTTTTCAGTGTTGCTGTTAATTGAGAATTTCCTAGTTTTGCGTTTTTCCGCTGGCCTCCAAAGGTCTTATTTTGATATGAGACCCAAGAGAGGAATCCTGAACTGGAACTAAATGGACCTAATGGTCATCTTTGTCCTTATTGCTAAAGTCAAATAAGTTATTCCAGCTCTTTAGACCTCCTGATGCATAAAATACAAGAAAAACCTTTAGCATCCTGCCAGATGAAGGGTCCAGGGTGTCTTCCTTCAAGTTAGGGGGTCCCTATTAATTGTCTTTAATCTTAATTCAAGTTAGGGGGTCCCTATTAATTGTCTTTAATCTTAGGGTTTGTCTTTATACTTCCCTGTTTTATTAGCAAGGATTTTTCTGGTGAACTAACAAGCCCCAGTCGTCCTAAAGCCCAGCAGCCTCATCACAGGGAGAAGAATTTCCTTCTGTGTGATGGCTGCGCATTACCCTCTGGTCTCTAGCGAACCCATCATTCAGTTTGCTCCGTAAATAGTGCCTTGGCCAGCACTGCCCTCGCTGGTGTGGGGTGTCTGTGTGAATTCAGAAGAGGGGCCCTTTCCTTTAGACATTTTACTGCCATCTGCTGGACTGTCATTAGAAACACAAATCTACAGTGACTGATGTGATAGGCCTTCTAGAATGGTACAGTAGGTAGCACCCTTACCTCAGCAGCCTGCCCTCCTTGCCCCAGGGTGATTTTGAGGTGGGGCATCACAGAATGTCACTGTGTCTAGGCCAGCCACTCTTTGTTTCTCTGCAGGAGGCAGAAGGCAATGCAGGTGGATGCCACAGTGTTCACGTGCATTAGCATGCTGGCACGAGCAATGGGGCCGGGCATCCAGCAGGACATCAAGGAGCTGCTGGAGCCCATGCTGGCGGTGGGCCTGAGGTGAGTGCCGGGACCCTGAGCTTCCCTGTCTCAGTCAGCGGGAGGCTTGGTCCACAGGATTGGCACCATGATGAAGGAGTAAGGCATGGTGGTTTGTACATTAAATTAGGCCAGATAGCTCAGACTAAAAAAACACTTAGGCCGGGGTCTAATCCTGCTTTCATTACCAGCTAGTTATGTGACCTTGACTCAGTTGTTTAACTTATCTGAGCTTCCATTTTCTCATTTGAAAAGTGAGTATAGTAGCAATTCCTGTTGTCTAGAGTTGTGGGGAGTAAGTGACAGAATTTGTGGAACAGTCATTCTTTGCACAGTGCCTGGCATGGGAGAAGCACTCAGTGAACGTTTGCAGCTGTTGTTTATGTTATTGGACTAATTGTTTAAGCTCTCTAATCTTTAATTCTCCTCATCTGTCAAATAAAGATGATGCTCTTGATCTGCTTCCCAGATTTTATATTGAGACTTGGTCTCTCTAGTGGCCAAATTACATATAGTAAGTAAGTTTTCCTATGGTAAGACCAGAAACTCAGAGGTTCTAAAATCTGAGACCAGGCCAAGAGTGACCAGCACATTTAGTCTACTTTATAGTATCCTTTTCACTTTAAAGACCAAGCAGTGATTGGCCCCCTAGAATTGTGCAGCCCTCTGCCCTTGTTGGGTGAGAAGGGCTGTTTCTTCCCCAGAAAACATTGAATATCATGTGCCCAGCCCTGTATATGACTGGTCTCTTTCCCCTCAGCCCTGCCCTCACTGCTGTGCTCTACGACCTGAGCCGTCAGATTCCACAGCTGAAGAAGGACATCCAAGACGGGCTTCTGAAAATGCTGTCCCTGGTCCTTATGCACAAACCCCTCCGGCACCCAGGCATGCCCAAGGGCCTGGCCCATCAGCTGGCCTCCCCCGGCCTCACAACCCTTCCTGAGGCCAGTGATGTGGGCAGTATCACTCTTGCCCTCCGAACCCTTGGCAGCTTTGAATTTGAAGGTAAGAAATGACAGTGGCTCATTCCAAGATAGTGATGCTAGGAATCTTGGGAAAGCAATGAAGGTGCTAGAATTCCTGGATCTTGCTGGAGTCCTGGAAAAAGAATAGCTAAATCTCTCACAACTCATCCTTCTTAGAGTGTCTCCATATATTGTTAATTCCTACTGTTTGTTTCATTGTCTGTCTTGAACTTTGGGGGAGATAGTGTTCAGGATAATATGCATCAATGCATGGAAATAACGTTTGAGGGATGGAGAGGTCAGAGATTCTTCCCTGTCACCTCCTCACCTTGCAGTTCCTTATAGCTGAGATGGTATTTCACACTTTAAAATGTATAAACAGAGGCTTGTGGATGTTTCCATTCCTATGGCAGTGTGTGCTGTGTAATTCAGTAGAATTCTAAGCTGCAGATAAACTCAGATTATTACCCTTATTTCAGGAGAAAAAAATGGACAATTTCGAAGTTTAAGGTAGTATTGGTTAAGACTACAGGGAAACAACAAGTACAAAAAGCCTAAACATGTGTGGAGGCATAGCCATCTGTGGTTTCCCTATTAAAATTCCTTCATGTACGTTAGCATAGTTTATTCCTAATGAATAGAAAGCAGCTATGTTTAAACTCAGCCTACGTCAAACTCCCTGTTTGATATTTAAATCTGGGAGCTAAAATAGACAAAGTAAATTTGATCAAGAATTGTTTTGCCCTCTGGGAATGTAAGGGGGAGTTAGAATAAAAGAAAATAATTTAATCCTTGAAAGGAATATAGAAAAGGTTAGGGTGGGGGTGTGCTTTTTACCTCCCTGCTCCTTTACTGCCATGTTTTGCTTTCCTGCTAACGGGAAGCCCATGTGTTACCATCCAAGAGAAGAGTTCTGGATCAGTATCTTGTTGATCAGTATCTCGTTGAAGATGGAATTCGTAGCCATAAAACAGAAAATACAGCTATGAAGTTGCAGCCCGACCTGTCCAGAGCAGCAGTGTTTATTGTGTTTTCTCTCTACCTTTGTATCCAGGCCACTCTCTGACCCAGTTTGTCCGCCACTGTGCGGATCATTTCCTGAACAGTGAACACAAGGAGATCCGCATGGAAGCTGCCCGCACCTGCTCTCGCCTGCTCACGCCCTCCATCCACCTCATCAGTGGCCACGCTCACGTGGTTAGCCAGACGGCAGTACAAGTGGTGGCAGATGTGCTCAGCAAACTGCTCGTGGTTGGGATAACAGACCCTGGTAAAGCTTACCAGACAGAAGCAGTCTAGGGGAGTTGAGGAGCTTGAGGCAGGTGGAAGTAGCTAATTTCATTTCGTGGCCTCTTTAGAGATCTTCAGTCTCAAGCTGATGTTCATCTATTTCTCTGCTAGGGCGTTAGGCTTGGCTACTCCTGCCTGTTGGTGTGAGATAATCTATCTTTAATTCTTTTACCTTTACTCCTATGAGTAGAAAAAAGAAAGAAGTTTAGATGAGAGTTAGATAGAAGAAAGATGCCTGGAATCCTCCCATGAGGCCAATGGCAGGGGAGATGGAAACTGGGAAAAAACTGGAGGGATGGAATCACAAAGAGGTGTTTAAAGGCTTAATTGCTCTTGCAGACCCCGATATTCGCTACTGCGTCTTGGCATCCCTGGACGAGCGCTTTGATGCACACCTGGCCCAAGCAGAGAACTTACAGGCCCTGTTTGTGGCCCTGAATGACCAAGTATTTGAGATCCGGGAGCTGGCCATCTGCACTGTGGGCCGACTCAGTAGCATGAACCCAGCCTTTGTCATGCCTTTCCTGCGCAAGATGCTTATCCAGGTAACAAGGACAGAAGTCAGACTAGAGGCAGTGGGGAAGGGATGCTTACTGGGAGAGCTGCCTGGGGAAGGAGAGTTGAGGACAAGGAAGTGGGGGAAAGACTGAGGTGACCTGGTAAAAGCCACATGTGGTTCCAAGTGTCCGTGTGCCTCCCCAGTTTTGTCATTGTCTTGTGCCCGTCACCTCATGAGCCTTTTGTTGGTGTGGCTCCAGGGCGCTTCACAGCCCAGTCCAACCTCTCTGTAGCTCTTCTTCCTGGTATGTCACCAGCAATGCCATTTCTTGGCCCTCCTCCCTCACTTGCTCGCTCAGTCTGCTGCAGATTATGTGTGTCTTCTCCATGCCTCCCTACCCTTCCGCTCTCCTGCTTTTCACAAAAACAAATGTGAGAATGGTTTCGACAGATTTTTTCCTGACAGTCATTGCCTCTGGTCTGTGGTCCCTGGCTTTTGTTCTTAAACAGTGTGAGGTGCTAAGGTAAGGTGTTTGGACTGTAGCCTAATGTAGATTCAGGTTGGCATTGCTACCAGATCTGGTAGGAGTTTCAGTTCTGGCCGAAATGTGGCTCCTCATTTTTTGTCTTTACCTACCTGAGTAAGTTCTCTGGCCTCCTCATGAGTAATGCATGATCCAGTCCTTCCTGCCTCCAGTTATTTGTACCCACCTTCTTCCTGACCTTCCTCCATGGCTTCTCTTTTTTTTTTTTTGGAGACAGAGTCTTACTTTGTCACCCTCAGTAGAGTGCCATTGCGTCATAGCTTACAGCAACCTTAAACAGTCCTCTTGCCTCAGTCTCCTGAGTAGCTGAGACTACAGGCATCCTCCATGACACCAGTCTAGTTTTTCTATTTTTAGAGACAGGGTCTAGTTCTTGCTCAGTCTGGTCTTGAACTCCTGAGCTCAAGTCATCTACCCACTTCACCCTCCCAGAATGCTAGGATTATAAGTGTGAACCACCATGCCTGGCCAGGTTTCTTTTGAAATAAACACTTTTTATAATGTATTAAGAACTTAAACATAGAAAACCATTAAAGTATGTAACTCACGCTAGTGAAATGTTTATTAACAATCTGTCATAATTAAAGTAGCTGTAAATTAATATCAGTCAAATTAAAAAATTGTACTTATGTTGGCACTTCTGTTTTTAGCCTAATGATTTATTTAACTGTTGGCCCATATTAGGAGTACCTATCATTTTAAGTCTTTTAAAAATATCTAGTGTTTAGGAAGGAAAAGAACTCATTGTTGAGCCTGCCAGCTCAAATCGTGCCAAACAAGTTTGGCCTAGAAATATCTCCTAATGAAAAGGCTGAGTACATGTGCCTTAATCCCAGCTACTTGAAAGGCTGAGGAGTTTGAGACCAGCTTGGGCAAGATAGTGAGACACCCTCTCAAAAGAGAAAAAGAATAACAGTGTGCTATTTACTCAGCAGACTTTTTAAGTACTTACTATGCCCTAAGTTCTGCTGGGTGCTGGAAACAGACCAATGGACAAGCCAGACATAACTCCTATTTTCTTAAAGCTGACATTAGGCTATCAGGCCATCTCAAACTGAATTATATATTTTTATTCCTTGGTAAAGGCTTTGACCTTTTCTTGAGTTTTTAGTAGTCGGAGTAGACATGGTTATTATGATCACATTTTTTTTTATTTGTTTGTTTCTTGAAACAGAGTCTCACTCTGTCACCCAAGCTAGAGTGCCATGCCATCATAGCTCACAACAGCCTTAAACTCCTGTGCTCAAAAGATCCTCCTGCCTCAGCCTTCCAAGTAGGTGAAACTACAGGTGCCCACCTGTTTCTAGTAGAGACAGGGTCTCACTCTTGCTGAGGTTGGTCTTAAACTCCTGAGCTCAGGCAGTCCACCTACCTCAACCTCCCAGAGATAGGAGTGAGCCACTGCACCTGGCTGTCATTGGAGCACATTTCCTCACAATCAGCCATCTCTTGTTACTGCAGGTATGTTCTTAGTTCTCCATCTCCTTTCACTATCATCTGCTATGACTGGTGGAACACAAGCTGCCAAGGGGATCTAGAAAATTGAGATCATTAAATCAGTAACCTTGGCTCCTGTAGCTCAGCGGTTAGAGCACCTTCCACATACACCAGGGCTGGTAGATTCAAACCCAGCCATCTCAAACTGAATTATATATTTTTATTCCTTGGTAAAGGCTTTGACCTTTTCTTGAGTTTTTAGTAGTCAGGGTAGACATGGCCTGCTGTACAACAACAACAACAACAACAAAATAGCCGGGCACTGTGGTGGCGCCTGTGGTCCCAGCCACTTGGGAGGCCGAGACAAGAGAATCACTTAAGTCCAAGAGTTTGAGGTTCCTGTGAGCTATGACACCACGGCACTCTACTGAGGGCAACATAGTGAGACTCTGTCTCAAAAAAAAAAAAAAAAAATCAGTAACCCAAGGCAAAGTATTATGTCACCTGTAGACTTCTGTGGGTGGCTGAGTTAGCCTGGGCACTGTGATGTTCACTTTCCTCACTGCTCAGAGGTTTTCTTATGGTAGCTTCAGCTATCTGGAAGTCTGTTCAATTGTTTCATCTTCAGTGTAATATGCTGATTTGCAGGTACTTTAAGGATGTCGGGTAGAACCCACGTGCTGTCTCTGTTTAGTAATGCCCAAGGACTCGCAGTGATGTGAGAAACCATTTGGGTCTGTCTAGGTGTGCCTCAGGTAGCTGTGGACTCTCAGCATCTCTCAGTGTCATCGCTGTTGGAAGTGTTCTTTGATTCTTGTTATTTATAACTCGTCTTAGTGATTTGCTGACTAGACAAAGATTTTTCTCCCAGGGAGCCCGTCTTCCACTCCTCATTTCCTTAGCACCCTACTCAGAGCTCTCCCTGTTGGTTTTCTCAGTCTTCTCTCTGCTATACAGTTAACAGCTGTGCTTTAGAGAAGATGTCTTAGACTTGTAAGTAGAAGGGGCTGGTTTCAGCTTCTGCTCCTACGGCAGATGTATGTGAGGCTCTTCCAAGCTACCAAGTTGTCCACTGCTTGTTGAGTATCTGGCTGCTGCTTTATCTGCCATGGAGGTCTGGTTTATTCCCCTAGTTCCCTGCCACATTTTTCCTTTGTTCACATAGCCTCTGTTTAGAATGTCTTCTGCTAAAGCGGGCTTTTCTTCTCCACAGATTTTGACAGAGCTGGAGCACAGTGGGATTGGAAGAATCAAAGAGCAAAGTGCCCGCATGCTGGGCCACCTGGTCTCTAACGCACCCCGCCTCATCCGCCCCTACATGGAGCCTATTCTGAAGGTAATACAAAACAGTCTAAGAGACTGGCGCTTTCTCTCTTGAGTGTCGTGTGTGGCTTGTTTGGGAAGATAGAAGTGTTTCCGTACTCACTGGTACACTGAACAAAGGAGGAAATGTCTCTGTCTCAGACCTAATAGAGACAAGGGCCACATCAAGCATCTTCAATTAAAGAATACCATGAATCTCATTAGTTGCAGAAACTTGCTGTCCTTCTAAGAAATAAGATATAAAGCTTCAGGCACGTCATCAGATGTGTTCGGAAAGGGAGAAGTAGGTGGAGGGTGGTGTAAAATAGCTCCCCCAAATCTGACTGTATCAGAGTCATGCAGCATCTTTTATAACTTGCATCTAGAGAAGTGATTGCACAGATACAGTTTAGAGGATATGTGGAGAATATTTTCAAATTGTGGTACTTCCCAGCTGTCTCACGTCAGACTTGTACTCAGTATGGAGAAAAGTTTGAGAATTTACATTCCAGAGAAATCTTGGATTTGTCAACCTAAGACATAATTTATTTATGACCGAGGTGGTCTCTTATGTAAAAGAAAGGTTTCTGTAGACTCTAATCTGTGTGTATTTTCTTCTACTCTTTTCTTTTCACAGGCTTTGATTTTGAAACTGAAAGATCCAGACCCTGATCCAAACCCAGGTGTGATCAATAATGTCTTGGCTACAATAGGAGAATTGGCTCAGGTAAAGGGACAGCTGCCTTTCCCAGAGGATGAGAAGAAACCAACCCCTCTGAGTGGGCCGGGCATGGTGGCTCACACCTGTAATCCTAGCACCCTGGGAGGCCAAGGCGGGTGGATTGCTGGAGCTCAGGAGTTTGAGACTAGCCTGAGCAAGAGGGAGACCCTGTCTCTGCTACAAAAAAAAAAAAAAAAAGAAAGAAAGAAAGAAAAGAAAAACTGGGGCAAGAGGATCTCTTGAAACCAAAGAGTTTGAGGTTACTATGAGCTATGATACCACAGAACTCTACTGAGGTAGACAAAGTAAGACTCTGGCTCAAAATAAATAAATGATCCCTCTGAGTAAATCATAATATGTCTTTTTTTTTTTTTTTTTTTTTTTGAGACAGAATCTCATTCTGTTGCTCAGGCTAGAGTGCCAGGGCATCAGCCTAGGTCACAGGAACCTCAAACTCCTGGGCTCAAGCAATTCTTTTGCCTCAGCCTCCTGAGTAGCTGGGACTGCAAGTGCCCACCACAACGCCTGGTTAATTTTTTTTCTATTTAGTAGAAACTGGGTTTTTACTTCTGCTCAGGCTGGTCTCAAATTTCTGAGCTCAAGGGATCTTCCTGCCTCAGGCTCCCAGAGTGCTAGGATTATAGGCATGAACTACCGCACCCAGCCAGAATGCTTGTTAGTACCGTAATATCTAATCCTATCTGTCATCCCCTTTTTCATTTTGCAGGTTAGTGGCCTAGAAATGAGGAAATGGGTTGATGAACTTTTTATTATCATCATGGACATGCTTCAGGATTCTTCTCTATTGGCCAAAAGGCAGGTGAGTACCTACTTCCTGACTGAGCAGGACAGATCACATGAGGCTGGGGACCTTCTTTATCTTTATTCATCTCCTGGTGCCCAGCTAGTGCCAAGCACAGAGCTCAGAAATATTTATTGAGTGACGAAAAAGAAGAAAGGCTTGGAACCAGAATTATTTGTCATGCCCAGACTCTTTTCAGTATCAGGGCTGATTGGTGCCATTTTCTCTGCACAAAGGAATGCAGCTTGAGTGTCAGGAGCCCAGCTCCTAGTGGGAAGACAGCACCCTGGGGGCTGCCCACATAGGCAGAGCTTCAGCTTATCCTCACCCAGCCTCGGTTCCATGTTGGTCATTCTCAGGTTATCAGATGATTAGAGTAAAATTCAGAACAGTCTTAATTTCCTTTGAGAAAGGTGAGAATGTTCTTTATCTTTTGTTCCAGTGATGGTTACAAGTTTATACCTGATCGGCCTTGTTTTTATGCCCTGATTTCTGTTCATGCTTCCCATCTTTACTGAAAACGTCTTTCCTTATAGTACCCTCTCACACAGAGGGGTCCAACCTTTTTTTCCCCTGATGCACACTGGAAGAGTAAGAGCTGTCTTGGTGTACACATTAAATATACAAACACTAACAAAAGTTGATTAGCAAGAAAAAGGTCTCTGCAAACTTTTCATGATATCTCACACCACAGATGAGCAAAAAAGTCCTCACAAAATCAGCATGTGGCCTGCAGGACCGCAAGTTGGACACCCCTGCTGTAATACTTCATTACAGTCGTTACACAAAGAGTGCAGTTTTCTGTACGGCTTAATGAACCATGTGATCTTGTGCCTATCCAGGTGGCTCTGTGGACCCTGGGACAGTTGGTGGCCAGCACTGGCTATGTGGTCGAGCCCTACAGGAAGTACCCTACTTTGCTTGAGGTGCTACTGAATTTTCTGAAGACCGAGCAGAACCAGGGCACACGGCGAGAGGTAGGGAACACAGCCAACTTGGTCTTAGAAGATTTTTCTGGGAGAATGAAGTGAAATGTGGAAGGTTGTGGCATTGACATGCCCTGACGGTATCCATCAGACTGCCCATCCCTCTTCATTTAGTTCACGTACCTGGTCATTGGACAATTGGAGATTTTGTAACATGAGTGAACTCTCTGTGATACCGGTTATAATCTGATGTTGCAATGAATGTTTTCTCTTCCCTCCCCTCCCACCCAGGCCATCCGTGTATTAGGGCTTTTGGGGGCTTTGGATCCCTACAAGCACAAAGTGAACATCGGCATGATTGACCAGTCCCGGGATGCCTCCGCGGTCAGCCTTTCAGAATCCAAGTCAAGTCAAGATTCCTGTAAGTTGGGGGGAGCCCTGAGAGACTTGCCGGGTTTTGACCCACAAAGCCCTCACTTACAGGAAGGTGTTTAGGAAGAGTCTTGGTCTGGGTAACTAGGACATCATAGGATATTGGCTCATTTAGTCACTTTTGAATGAAAAGCAGCACCAGGGATGCTGCTTCTCAGTGTGGCCAGAGTCCTCACCTCTGTCCAGATTCTTTGACAAGGGCTAACAGTGTTAAGTCTAAACTCTTTTTGGTACCAGTGCAAGAGATAGGAATTATTACTCCTTCCCCACTTCTCATACCTCATTCTTTGTTAGTTCCTCTTTGATATTTTTTATTTTCATAATACTCAAGGAAGAAGAGGATGGGATTGATTCTCTCTGGTTTAATTGATAGGGAAATTGGAGACAAGGCTTACGGACATTAAACAACTAATAGTAATCAGAAATTTAGGGCTCTTTTTTCTGTCAAGTGGCTGGGCCCTAGAGTAAGGTGACCAGATGTCCCGCTTTTTAACAATTTGTCCCATATCCCACAGTGTTTTTAAAAAGTCCCAATTTTTGGAAAAAATAACACGACAAGCTAGGGAATGGTAGGACAACGGGAAGGGAATATACAGCTTTCAGGTACTGAAAAGGTTAATGTAACTCCATTTGGGAATGAAGAGGTTAATGTAAATTCATTTGGAAATGAAAGGCTAATGTAAACTCCCTACTCCCCTCCTGGGCAAGGTCACCCAGGTGGACCAGCGCCCTACTCCTTTGAGCCACAGGCACTGCCCTGTACATAATTTTTTTTAATGTATTATATTTGTAAATTGTACTTATGTTGAAATTTAAAAAATATATATTACAGTACTATTTTTGCATTCTATAAAAAATTTTGTTGCTCCATATAGACCAAATTTTTAATTAAGAACACCCCCTCCCCCACCCCCGGTCAATGGTGTCCCACTTTACCAATGTTAAAATCTGGTCACCTTACCCTAGAGCCCCATTGCTTCATTACCTTTTTTTTTTAATTATTTTTTATTAAGTCATAACTTTGTACATTGACGCATTTATGGGGTTCAGGGTACTGCTTTGATATACAATGTGAAATGCTTACATCAAACTAAGTAACACATTCATCACAATTATACTCATTTCTTAACAGTTTTGAAATGTACCATTGCATCATACATATTAGGTGAGGTCCCCCCAAATACCCTCCCTCCTCCCATATCCCCTATCCCCTTCTCTCTCTGTCCTCTTCCCTTCTACTTTTTATTTTATTTTATTTTAGTGACAGAGTCTCAAGCTGTCACCCTGGGCAGAGTGCTGTGGTGTCACCATTCACAGCAACCTCAAACTCAAATTCCTGGGCTCAAGCAATTCTCCTGCCTCAGCCTCCCAGTAGCTGGGACTACAGGTGCCCGCCACAATGCCTGGCTATTTTTTGTTGTTGTAGTTGTCATTGGTTTAAATGGCCTGGGCCGCGTTTGAACCCTCCACCCTCAGTGCATGTGGCCAGTTCTGTAACCAAGGCGCTATGAGGTTTTGTTTTGTTTTGTTTTTTTGAGACAGAGTCTCAAGCTATCCCCCTGGGTAGAGTGCCATGGCATCACAGCAACCTCATAGCAACCTCTAACTCCTGGGCTCAAGCGAGTCTCCTGCCTCTGCCTCCCACGTAGCTGGGACCACAGGCGCCCGCCACAATGCCTGGCTATTTTTTGGTTGCAGCCGTCATTGTTGTTTGGCGGGCCCGGGCTGGATTTGAACCCGCTACCTTAGGTGTATGTGGCTGGCGCCTTAGCCACTTGAGCCACAGACGCCGAGCCAGTTTTGTTTATTTTTAATCGACACAGGAAGTGGGGGTTAGGAAGAGGTTAATCAACAGGTACAAAGTTACAGTTGGATAGAAGGAATAAGTTTTGGTGTTCTGTTGCCCATTGCCTTTTGATAAACAGCCTGAGAGAGTAGGGTGGTGATGCTGATACAGGAGAATATTCTAGACTCAGCCCATACAGGCTTATTTTTGAAAGTTCAACAGTGGCTCTCCCAGCTATTCCAGCAAAATGTTATTTCCCCAAAATAAAATAATTTGTTTCTGAACTCAGTAGGTGGAATCATATTGCTTCTGATTTCTCCTTCCTTCTATGCATTAGAGAGATGTGCCTGTGCTGTCTGTCATCCCGTCAGACTTAGCTGTCAAGCACAGGGCCTGAGCCATTTAGCTCTAAGTGTTCTTCCTTAGTCATGGTGCTGGTCAGCCAGTCTCTTGGCCTTCTCTAGTTCTTAGCCTCCTCACTGCAGTGTTAATGCTCCCTGGTCCCCCCTGCCCCTGCCAGAGTTCTTGAGATCCTTGTTGTTCAGGTCAGGTGGCATTTGCCTACCAACTTGAGACCAAGCAGCCACTGAACAGATGTTTACCTAATTTAATTCCCTTTACTTTATTTTGGGGGACTAATTATTTTTATGGATGGTTTTAGCTACAAAGTTGTGAACAAAAATGGTATGAATCTAAGTTAAATATAGCCACCTAAAGAAAACCAATCTTTTGTGTACTTTGTAAGGCTTTTGTGGTTTGGGTAATAGAAAAACTAAAAATTATGTAGTCCTTAATGGTTAGAGCCTATACATCGGTTCCTAATAGACCGGTTTTCCCAATGTTATTAGAACATACTAGAGAGAAATATATGAATGCTAATGTCTGTCACGAGGGTTTTGTTGTTATTATTGTTAAATGCTCTGCGTAAAGTTAGAGTCATGTCGGGTATTTCGTCCTAGCTGACTACAGCACCAGTGAAATGCTGGTCAACATGGGAAACCTGCCCCTGGATGAGTTCTACCCGGCTGTGTCCATGGTGGCCCTGATGCGGATCTTCCGAGACCAGTCCCTCTCTCATCATCACACCATGGTTGTCCAGGCCATCACCTTCATCTTCAAGTCACTGGGACTCAAGTGTGTGCAGTTCCTGCCCCAGGTCATGCCCACGTTCCTTAACGTCATTCGGGTCTGTGATGGGGCCATCCGGGAAGTAAGTACCTAAAAGCTTCGTTCCTCTCTGCTCCATACCACACGTGCACAGAAGATGGGCTGTGCCTCAGCTTCCTTATAATGGTGTCTGTTTGCTGTGAACCTAGTATCTTCCTGCCCCTTACTGTCTAACACTGAAGTGTACGATTAGCTTGGTTTAATTTCTGCTTATGCCCTTAAGATGCCTAAAAGGTGAATCACCTTGGAGGGTGAGTGACAACACTCTTCTCAATGGTCTAGAGCTGTGCTCCCCAACGTCTGGGCCACAAACCAATCCCAGTCCCTGGTCTTTTAGGGACCAGTCTGCATAGCACATGAGTGAAGGTGCTCAGGTGACAAGTGAGTGAATCTTTGTCTGTATTTATAGCCGCTCCCCCTCACTTGTATCACTGCCTGCACTCTGCCTCCTGTCACCTCAGTGGCGGCATTAGATTCCCATAGGAATGTGAACCCTACTGTAAACTCTGCACTCCTTATGAGAATCTAATCCCCTCACCCCATCTGTGGAAAAATTGCCTTCCATGAAACTGGTCCCCGGTGCCAAAAGGTTGGGGATCACTAATCTAGAGTTCTGTTTAGCTGTAGAAGTTCCCACGGTTTGGATTTTGGGTTGCCTTTTCATGACTAGATTTAAGCCATTCATTTCTAGTGAAAATACCACATAGGTGAAGTGGCATACTTCTTACTGGATCTCAGAACATCAGTTTGTTGATTCTGAGTTTGAGTACGTGGTTAACTTGGCATCTATCACATAACATCCTTGTAAAGTTCCTTTTTTTCCTTTGTCATTAGTAAGAAATCTGTGGGGTGACATTTTGAGTCTATGTCTGTCCTATTGCTCCATTGGAAATCCTTGCCTGAACCAGTTATCACACTGGTGGTTGCAAATTGATGACATACTCGTTTTGTCCTTCCTTCTTTTTTCATTAGTTTATATTTTTCTGTAAGAAGGAATTTTCTCCTTGCCTCCCTTTTTTCTCTTCCTCTTTTTTCTTTCTTTAAACCACAGGCCATGCAATGTGGTTCCATGCTTACTATGCCCATACCACTACCAGCGGCACATCTGCTGAATTAAGTAAAGGTAGCTTTGTAATTCCTCTTGTTCTTAGAATATATTCTACTAAGTGTGTACAGTTTACAAAGTACTGTCCTTAAAGATGTTGAATTAGTTTTCCCTCTGTGATTATATTATCAACTTGAGGTACTTTTAGAAGATGGACACATTGGTATCTTTTTAGAATTTATATTTTCTGGCTGGGCACAGTGGCCTAGCACTTGAGAAGACTGAGGTGGGAGAATCACCTGAGGCCAGGAGTTTGAGGCCAGCCTGAAGAACATAGCGAGACCCACCACCCCTAGAAAAAATAAGAAAAATTAGCCAGACATGGTGGCATGCACCTATAGTCCCAACTAAACTACTTAGGAGACTGAGGCCGAAGGATCACTGGAAAACAAGAGTTTGAGATTGTAGTGAGCTATTGTGTGGAGAGTTGTGCTCTAGCCCAGGCAATACTGTCTGGAAAAAAGTGAGAGTGAGAACCTGGAGTATTTTTTTTCTGATTTTGTGTCTGGAGTATAGAAATGCAGTTAATTTGTATATATTGTATTTGTAACCATCGGCCTCATTTCATTCTTGTTAATTCTAACAGTTTACCTGTAAATTCTGCCACATTTTCACTCTAGATAATCATGCAGTCTGGAAAAAAGAGAAAAAGGTAGTTTTGGTTCTTGTTTTTAGTTTTCTTTACTGTGTTACTGAAACCTCTACTACAGTGTTGCTTAGACACAGTGATAGTAGAAATCTTTAACCTTGTTTCTGATTTTAGTGGGACTCCTATTATGATTTCACCAGTACATATAATATAGCAGAACCTCTGGAAGTTGACCACCGAGGGACTATAACAAACTGGTCAACATAATGGAGGTGGTCAGTATGAAGGAACTTCCATTGAGTACCCGTGGTGCATGTCTTGGTCTATGAAAATTAGGTCATCTCAAAGAGGTGGTCACTATAAGGAGGTAGTCAACTATGGAGGTTCTCCTGTATTTGATGTAGATTCTTGGTAGATAGTATTTTGGGTTTTGGGGTTGTTTGTTTTTGAGACAGAATCTCTGTCACTCAAGCTAGAGTACAGTGGTACAGTTGCTCACTGCAACCTCAAATTCCTGGACTCAAGCCATACTCCTACCTATGTAGCTGGGTCTACAGGCACACACCATCATGCCTGGCTAATTTTTTCTGGGTGTTTTTTGTAGAGATGAAGTCTCATTCTTGCTCAGGCTGGTCTGGAACTCCTGCCCTCCGGTGATCCTTCCTCTCAGCCTCCCAGAGTGCTATGATTACAGGCGTGAGCCAACATGCCCAGCCTGTTTAGCCTTTGTATTTCTTCTTCAGGCAGTCTAGGTTACCTTTTTCTAGGAAACTATTCATTTAATCTAAATGATAGCATTTCTTGGCACAAAGTAGTTTGCACATTTATATTTTAATTACTTGGCCAGAGATTTGCCATAGTATTTTTCATTTTCGAAAGCCCACTCTTGCCTTTGTTGGTCTCTTTTGATCTTTGTATTCTATTATATTAACCCTTATTATTATTTTCCTCTTTGTTTTCTTTACACTGCTTTTAAAAAACATTTTCTATTGATGCCTAGTGTTTATACATATTTATGAGGTATATGTGATGTTCTGTTACATATAATGGGTAATGGTGAAGTTGATATGTAGGCTATCCATCACTTTGAATCTTTGTCATTTCTGTGTGCTGGGAACACATCAAGTCCTCTCTTCTTGCTATTTTGAAGTACACAATACCTTCTTGTTACCCACAGTTGTCCTGGTAAGCCTCTGGTTACTGCCGTTTTACCTTCTACCTTCATGAGATCAACTTTTTTGGCTCTAGCACGTGAGTGAGAACATGCAGTATTTGTCTTTCTGTATCTGACTTATCAACATAGTGATCTCTAGTTCCATCCATGTTGCTGCAAATGACAGGATTTCATTCTTTTTTATGGCGGAGGAGTATTCCGTTATGTACAGATACCACATTTCCCTTATTCATTCACCCGTGGATGGACATTCTGATTATGTGTCTTGGCTGTTGTGAATGGTGCAGTAAACATGGGGGTTCAGGTGTCCCTTTGATATACTGGTTTCCTTCCTTTTGGATACATAGCCAGCAGTGGGATTGCTGGATCGTACAGTGGTTCTATCGTTAGTTTTTTGAGAAATTGCCATACTGTTTTCTATGTGGCTCTACTAATTTACATTCCCACCAACAATGTATACGTTGTTCCCTTTTCTGCCCATCCTTGCCAGCTCTGGTTATATTTTTGCCCATTCTAACACAGTAAGATAATATCTTGTGGTTTTGATTTGTATTTCTCTGATGATTAGTAATGTTCAGCTTTTTTAATTGTTTTTTGAGACACAGTCTCACTATGTCACCCTCAGTAGAGTGTCAGCTCAGCACTGGCGTCCCAGCTCACAGCAACCTCAAACTCTTAGGCTTAAGCAGTTCTTTTGCCTCAGCCTCCCAAGTAGCTGGGACTACAGGCACCCACCATAACGCCCAGCTATTTTTTGGTTGCGGTTGTTATTGTTTAGCAGGCCTGGGCTGGGCTCAAACCCAGCAGCTTTGATGTATGTAGCTGGCGCCCCACTCACTGATCTACAGACACCGAGCCAGCTTTTATTCATTTACCTGTTCGCCATGTCTGTCGTCTTTTGAGAAGTGTCTATTCAGGTCCTTTGTCCACTCCTTAGTGGGACTATTTGGGTTTTTGCTGTTGAGTTCTTTCTATATTATGAATATTAGTCCCTTACCAGATGAATAGTTTACAAGTACTTTCCCCCATTCAATAGGTTCTCTCTTCACTCTGTTGATTGTTTACCTTTCTGTACAGAAGTTTTTTAGTGTAATATAGTTCCGTTTGTTTATTTTTATTTTTATTGCCCATGCTTTTGAGGTCTCAACCATGAAGTCTTCACCTAGACCAATGCCCCAAAGTTTTTCTCTGTTTTCCCTAATAGTTCTACAGTTTCATGTCTGAAATTTAAGTCTTTAAACCATTTTGAGTTGATTTTTGTATATGGTGAGAGGTAGGAGTCTAGTTTCATTCTTCTGCATATGGAAATCCAGTTTTCCCAGCACCACGTATTGAAGAGTGTCCTTTCCTCATTGTATGTGTGTTCTCGGCACTTTTGTAGAAATCAGTTGGCTGTAAATGCATGGGTTTATTTCTGAGTTCTCTGCTCTTTTCCGTTGGTTGGTGTGTCTGTTTACATAGTGATAACCATGCTGTTTTGATTACTATAGCCATTTAATGTATTTTGAAATAAGGTAGTGTGATGCCTCCAGCTTTGTGCTTTTTCCTTATGATTACTTTGGGTATTTAGGCTCTTTGGGTTTTATACAGATTTTAAGATTTTTTTCTATTTCTGTGAAAAATGTCATTTGTATTTTGATAAAGATTACATTAAATCTAGATTGTTCTGTTTGTTTAAGAAAAATTCCTCCCTGGGAATGTTAGCTCCTTGTCAGTTTTTCTCCTTTTCTAATTTAATCCGTTAAGGCTATAAATTTTACTCTGAGTATTATTTGGCTACTTTCCAAAAATTTTTAAAGATTTATTATTGAGACCCCAGCGTAGATTAAAAAACATTCAGAATTTTTGAAAAGCCTTATTGAGATAAAATTTACATACCATAAAATTTATCTTCTTAAGCTTAAGTGTAAAAAGTCATTGATTTTTAATATGTTTACAGAGTTATACAATCATCACTATCAATATAATTTTAGAAAATTTTCATTATTCTAGCAAGAAACCTGCTCATTTTCAATTAGTCCTTTTCTATTCCTATCCCAGCCCTAGGCATCCTCAAATCTACTTTCTGTCTCTATAGATTTGCCTTTTCTGGACATTTCATATAATTAGGATCATAGACTACGTGGTCACTAAACAATACTTCTGAGGTTCATCCCAATTCTGACTTGTATTAGTAGTTCATTCTTCTTTTATTCCTCCGTAATGATACAGTATTTTCATTATTGTTCAGAAGTATTTTCCAATGTTTGTTATGATTACTTTTTCACCCTTGAGTTACTTAGAAGTATTTTATTTGCAAACTTACAGGATTTTTAATTTCTCTTTTTGATAGTGATTTCTAACTTAATGATGTTCTATTTATGATTCTTGGATGTTTGCTGAAACTACTTTAATCATCTTGGGCTTGATTAATTTTCATAAACGTTTCCTGGGTGTTTGGGAATAGTGTAAATTTACTGATGTTGTGCACAGTGTTCTATGTATGTCATCAGATTGAATTCATTGCTGACTGTGTTCATATCTTTTGTGTCCTTGTTAACTTTTTGTTGGATCTATCAAGTACTGAGAGAAGTGAGATAAATATCTCCCTTTATGGCTTGGCCCCTGTGGCTCAAGTGGCTAAGGTGCCAGCCATATACACCTGAGCTGGTGGGTTTGAATCCAGCTCCAGCCGCCAAACCAACAATGACAGCTGCAACCAAAAAATAGCTGGGCATTGTGGCGGGCGCCTATAGTCCCAGCCACATGGGAGACAGAGGCAGGAGACTCACTTGAGCCCAGGAATTGGAGGTTGCTGTGAGTTGTGATGCCACGGCACTCTATCCAGGGCAACAGCTTGAGGCTCTGTCTCAAAAAAAACCTCCCTTTATAATGATGGATTTATTAATTTCTTATGGCTTAGTCAACTCTGTTTTACATATTTTTGAGATTGTATTATAATTTAGTATATATCTATAATATATAATTCTATATATGTATTTAGATGTATATAGATTTTAAGTCATCATATATTCTTGGTAAATTAAATTTTTTATCCTTATGCAGTGACCCTTTTTATCTTTAATAGTACCTGAGAATTTATTTTACCAAATACTAATACAGCTACACCAACTTTTTTTGAGGTGTGTGGTTTTTTCCTGTTAACAATCTTATAGCTTTCTGTTTTGGATGAGTCTCTTGTAAATAGGATAAGCTATATCACTTTTTAAATCCAATTTAAAAATCTTTGTCTTTTTAATAAGTGCACCTACTCCAACTGCATTTACTGTGATTGCTGACATGTTTGGATTTATTTAGTGCTTTTTTATTTGTGTCCTACAGTGTCTTTATCTTTCTGTTTTTCTTTTTTTTTTTTTAATCTTTTGTCTTACTTGTTGGCTATCTTTAATTTTTTTAAGTGTTTTGTAATATTTTAGTAATAAAAGAAAATAGAAAACCGATAGTATTAGATTCTCATATAGTCCTCACTGGGTATAGCATTGTATCAGTTTGGTCTCTTACTCTCCCCAACCATGTGTGCCTGACCCCCCCACACCCATACACACATACATTTCCGGAGCATTACAAAGCAAATTCTAGATATCACATTACTTCATCAATAAATACTTTTTCCTATATAATCACATTATGTTCATAATACTTACAGAACAATAATTGCTTAATATCATTTAATACCAATCCTTCAGATATCCTTATTTTGTCATTGTTGTTGTTGTTGCAGTTGTCATTGCTGTTTAGCTGGCCTGGGTCGAGTTTGAACCCACCACCCTCAGTGCGTGTGGTGCACCTTAACAACTGTGCCCACGGGTGCCGCCATCTTTATTTGTCTTAAAAAATGCCTTTTTATGTTAGGTTTATTCAAATCAGAATTCAAATAAAGTCTGCACTGGGTTGATATATCTAACTTTTTCCCTATGTTGTTCTCTTTCCCTCTGCTTTTTTTTCTCTCATATATTTGTGAAAGGAACCAGGTCATTTGTCCAGTTTCCCATTCTAGATTTGGCTGTTTATGTCTTCAAGGTGTCCTAACCTCTTATGGATCAAGTGGATTTAGAAGCTTGCTTGGTTTCAAGTTCTCTTCTTTGTGGCAAGAAATACTTCATTGATGGTACTATATACCTTCTATTCCAACATTTAGTAAGCCCGTTATTTTCTAGATGACCCACTGCTAGTGATGTGAAGGTTACTCACTGGGGTAGCGTGTTGTAATCCTGATCCATTCACTCGAAAGCTCCCCATCAGCCTTCCTCCTGACTGAGTTAGTGTTCATTGGTGGTTGTTTCCTGTTTTTATTAGAGCCTGCCAAATGGTGGTTTTTTCTTTTTCTTTTTTTTCCTGAGACAGAGTCTCATTTTGTCGCCCTCAGTAGAGTGCTATAGCATCATAGCTCACAGCAGCCTCAAACTCTTGGGCTCAGGAGATTCTCTTATCTCAGCTCCCAAGTAGCTGGGAATACAGGTGCCTGTATATAACACCCAGCTGTTTTTAGAGATGAGGTTTTACTCTGGCTCAGGCTGGTCTCGAACCTGTGGGTTCAGGCACTCCACCCACCTTGGCTTAATCCTAATCCAGAGTATTAGGATTACAGGCGTGAGCCATTGTGCCCGGCCCAAAATGGTGGTTTTCTAATTCTTTTATTCCTTCTGGATTTCTTAGCTACAAAGTCTTTCAGAAATAAAATAAAACTTAGTGTAATCAACTATTTACTTAATTTGAAGTATAGATTATGCAGGAAAACAAAATAAATGCATGATTCTTTCCCTTTAGTTATTTTTTAATAGCTAATGCATGGGAAGATTTTTATTCTAAACGTTTTTTGTTTTTGTTTTTTTTTTTAATTTTCCAGGTTTTCAGGCAGGCGTAAGCACATAAGTCACATGATATCTTGGCAAAGGCCACCTCCACTCTGGTATTGCCCACTGTCAGCACTCACACGCACTTTGTCACATCCACATCATTCTGTGTAGCCCGAGTAAAAAGCTCGGCACATTGTGGGAAGCTGAGTTGGGTTTTAAGTATTCTTCTGCCTTCCTTCCTCCTGATGCTCAGTGTGGGTGTACTGGCCTGATGCCACATGCCCGCAGGAAGGCAGCCCAGCCAAGCAAGCCTGGGACTGAGGTCTCCTGTAGTTTTCACTAGGGGGTTGGCTCTCGAGGTCAGAATTGTTGATCATTGCCCAGTGACCCCTTTCTGGTTCAGTGGTGATCTTAGCAAGACAAGGTAGTAGACCTACCCCCTTTAGTTATTAATTTACTAAGTTTTTTTTTAATAATGAGTCAAATCCCTAGTCACCTTTCAAAGGTGGCCCAGGTACGACCACCCCCATCCCTCAACCCATTTCTGTACCTTGGAGTATCATGAACTCCTGGTGAGAGAGAGAAAGAGAGATGCAGTAGACAGAGAAATCTGATGTGTTTCTTTCTATTCATTGTAAGCACTGTTCCTTTCACAATCTAATTATCCCAATTAACCTGGTTTTTGGGTCGTTTTTACATAGCTCAATAGACTTTCTTCCTTTTTGGCAGAAAAAAGTTATTCCAAGTACATTTTACTCAAGCCTAGCATAGCCACTTCCAAGGAGCTGTGATTTCTTTGAATGAGAATATGTACATATATGTATTTTGTACATATATAAATAGTAAATGTCCAATAGTGGTATTAATACTTTGGAAGGCTGAGGTAGGAGGGTAGCTTGAGGCCAAAAGTTCAAGACCAGCCTGGGTAACATAGTAAGGCCACCCCCTGACTCCTTTCATCCCCATCCACAATCTGTACAAAAAAAATAAAATTACTGAGTGCAGTTTAAGACCTTTTTTTTTTACAATTTGTTGGTGTTCTTAAAATGTGTCTTACAAAAGAATTACAAGCAAAATATTGTGTTTAAAGTCACTTGAAATTATTCTTTTTTTTTTTTTTTTTGCAGTTTTTGGCCGGGGCTGGGTTTGAACCTGCCACCTCTGGCATATGGGGTCGGCACCCCACTCCTTTGAGCTACAGGAGCCAACCTGAAATTATTCTTTTTTTATGGTGCAACTAATTTGGTTTATAGTTAAACTCATTTAGTTTTGCTTATTTTCGATCTTTAGAAATTACTTTTGAGTTTTTAGAAATTTAGTTTTATTTTATTTATACAAAGCAATTAACGTGGTTTTAGAGCCAAAACTGTAAGATGAGCTAAATCCAAAGAAGCTTCTTTTCCTTGTTTGTTTGTTTGTTTTGCTTTTAAGAGACGGAGTCTCACTTTGTCGCCCTTGGTAGAGTGCTGTGGCATCACAGCTCACAGCAACCTCAAGCTCTTGGGCTTAAGTGATTCTCTTGCCTCAGCCTCCCAAGTAGCTGGGACTACAGGCGCCCGCCACAACACCCAACTATTTTTTTGTTGCAGTTTGGCTGGGACCGGGTTTGAACCCACCATCCTCAGTATATGGGGCCAGCGCTCTACTCACTGTGCCACAGGTGCCGCCTTCTTTTCCCTGTTTTTATCTTCTGTATTTTTCTTACTATTGTTGTAACAAATTGCCACAAATTTAGTGATTCAAAACATCACAAAAGTATAATCTTACAACTCTGTAGGTTGTGAGTCCGACACAGGTCTCACCAGGCAGCATGCAGAGGTCTCACTGGGCTAGCATGCAGGTGTGGGGCGCTATGCTCCTGCCTAGGAGCTCTGGGGAAGAATCTGTGTCCTTGCCGTTTTCTGGCTTCCAGAGGGCATGCAGTCCTTGCCCCCCATCTTCCGCCTCCCTGATTAGCAACATTGCCTCCTTCTGAGCCCTCTCAGATCTTTCTCTTTGACTACTGGCAAGAAGGATTCTCTACATCTAAGGACTTGTGTGATAGATCAGACCCATTCAGATAATCCAGAATAATCTCCCATCTCAGAGTCCTGAACCTTAATATCCTCAAAAATCTCTTTCCTATGCATGACAACGTACAGGGTAGAGATTAGGATGTTGGTATCTTTGGGGAACCATTATTCTGCCTTCTGTACTTTGCCCTAAGATAACCATTTTTTATCAGTTTTTAAATTTATCTTTTCATTATTTATTTTTGAAAATATAAGGAAATATATATTCATTCGCTGTATATTCCTTACTCAGAAAATAATATAGTATAGACAATTGGTTCTGAATCTTGCTTTTCTTTTTTTTTTTTTTTTGAGACAGAGTCTCACTATGTCACCCAAGGTAGAGTGCCATGGCGTCACAGCTCACAGCAACCTCAAACTCTTGGGTTTAAGCAATTCTCTTGCCTCAGCGTCCTGAATAGCTGGGACTACAGGCACCCACCACAATGCCCAGCTGGGTTTTTTTGTTGTTGTTGTTGTTGCAGTTGTCATTGTTGTTTTAGCTGGCCCTGGCTGGGTTCAAACCTGCCATCCTTGGTGTATGTCGCTGGCACCCTACCCACTGAGCTACGGGTGCCACCCAGAATTTTGCTTTTTTCCTCTTTACAACATAGCCTGGAGTTCATGCCATAGCAGTTTATCTGAGGATTTCTTAATTTCTTTGTACAGTTACATGGCAGTTCTGTTGATGGATATTTGTGTTTTTTCCAGTCTTTTGCTATTTAAAATAATCCTGTAATGAAAATCTTTGTGCACACATCATTTTTGCCTATTTTTTCTCTTGTGCTTGCCTTCATTTCTTATATTTACATCTTTGAGCGCTTTGAAATATGCCACAGTGTATGGTATGAGGAATAGATCCAATATTATCTTTTTCACCCTTAAAATATTGGCCCGCATACCTAATTTACAAAGTCTGAAGTTGGTATCTCCATCTTTTCCCTGAACAGCACGTGAATTTAGAATAATTGTTCAAACCTTCTTCTGTTCTTCTTATATAATATTTTACTTTTTTTTTTGAACCACCAGATTAGAGAGTGTTACTATTGTTTTAGGCCATGTCTGTTTATATTCATCCACACTTGTTATTTCGTGTCTCATCATCCCATCTGCCATGGGACGTCAGAGCTTACTTCTAGAACCAATTTTCCATTTTCCTGAGGCAGATTCCTCTTGTAGGCATTCATTGAAGTAAACTCTGTTTTTGTTTATCCAAACAAGTCTCTACTCCACACTCTCTTCAGATCTTAATGTAGTCAGGAGCGTGATTTCTGGGTTCTGCTGTAACTAGGTATTATCTCACTGTTTTCTCACTTCTCTTTGTTGCTGTTGGGAAATCATGGTTCCTTTTTACTTAGTCCCTCTTTTCTCTGTGGCTGTTTTACAGATCCTCTTATTTTTGTTGTCCTGAAGCTTCTAGATGTATATCTAGATGTGAATTTCTTTCGCTTACATTGTTTGAGACTTGTAGGGCTTCCTGAATCTGAGGATTCATTTCTTTCATCTGTCCTTGAGAAATTCTTATACGTTGTCTTTTGTGAATATTGCCCTTTACATTTTTTTTTTTTTTTTGAGACAGAGCCTCAAGCTGTCCCCCTGGGTAGAGTGCCATGGCATCACAGCTCACAGCAACCTCCAACTCCTGGGCTCCAGTGAGTCTCCTGCCTCTGCCTCCCAAGTAGCTGGGACCACAGGCGCCCTCCACAACGCCTGGCTATCTTTTGGTTGCAGCCATCATTGTTGTTTAGTGGGCCCAGGCTGGATTCGAACCCACCACCTTAGGTGTATGTGGCTGGCACCTTAGCCACTTAAGCCACAGACACCGAGCCACCCTTTACACTTTTGTTTTTTCCATCTAGAATTCTGATTCGATAAGCTAGAGCTTCTCACTCTTTCCTTAATGTCTCTTCCTTGTTCATAATTTTCACTTTTGTCTCTTGGAGGTGCATTTTGGACTTGTGTGTGTTTCAGTTAACTTTTTTTTTTTAACTGGACAGCTAGCCAAACCAGAATAGGTTCAGAGAGACTCCCCCATTCTGGATATTTATATCCATTTTCTGTTCAGTAATGTCTTTTTTTTCCCCCTTGTGATTGAGTTTTTAGTTTTAACTGCGTTACATTTCTTTAAATTATATTAGATTCTTTCACATATACCTAGTATTTCTTGGTGGTATTTTGTTCCTTACCCATATTTTTTTTATTACCACTTTATTTCTTTAAGAATTTTAAATAGGCTTGTTTTATATTTTTTAGCTGGAATAACTGTATTACATATGAAATCTTTAATGGATTTAATCTGTTGTTTTATTATTTCTACTAAGTCATGCATGTAGCGGTCTTTTTCCTTATTTGCTTTGTAATTCTAGATCATATATCATATTCAGCTGGGCTTTCTCTGAAGCAATACTTGAAAATCTGCTCTGAATTTGCATTGCTAGATGCAAATCCTAGAGGATTCATAAGCATTTACTTCTGATAGGTGATCCAGCAGAATTTTAAATTCATTTCCTGGATTAGAGTTTCCGAGGCCACACAGTTAAAGTAAACCCCTAAATTCCTATGAGAGAAGGCCTGAAATTGCGAACTCTTAGGGGAGTCTTGTTTCTACCTAAAACTAACAGATTTCTTTGCCTTCTTTTGCCAGTGGACAGATGTTATTTATTCATTCATTTATATATTTTTGTATCTCACCATTTCTCTCAGTATGTAGCCCTTTAAAGGTCTGGTTTATGGGCGGCACCTGTGGCTCAGTGAGTAGGGCGCCAGCCCCATATACCGAGCGTGGTGGGTTTGAACCTAGCCCTGGCCAAACTGCAACAAAAAAATAGCCAGGCATTGTGGCAGGCACCTGTAGTTCCTCTTGTAGCTACTTGGGAGGTTGAGGCAAGAGAATAGCCTAAGCCCAAGAGCTAGAGGTTGCTGTGAGCTATGACGTCATGGCACTCTACCAAGGGTGACAAAGTAAGACTCTTGTTTCTAAAAAAAATTAAAAAATAAAGGTCTGGTTTATGTGGTAGCTTTCAATTCCAGTAATCTAATGATCCAGTTAATCTTTTATGCACTATTTTACTTAGGCTTTTCACAGTGGGGGAGTTTGGGAGGAGATCTAGTTCTGTCATAGTTGATGGAAACTATGTTCTTTTAAAACACTCATGTCGGCTCGGCGCCTGTGGCTCAATCGGCTAAGGCGCCAGCCACGTACACCTAAGGTGGCAGGTTCGAATCCCCAGCCTGGGCCCGCCAAACAACAATGATGGCTGCAACCAAAAAATGGCCGGGCGTTGTGGCGGGCGCTTGTAGTCCCAGCTGCTTGGGAGGCTAAGGCAGGAGACTCGCTTGAGCCCAGGAGTTGGAGGTTGCTATGAGCTGTGATGCCATGGCACTCTACCCAGGGGGATAGCTTGAGGCTCTGTCTCAAAAGAAAAAAAAAAAAAA
>CAUYQV010053450.1:0-36165 GCA_963574575.1 Galagoides demidoff | reverse complement strand
GTCTATTTTTTATTTTATTTTTTTGTAGTTATTGTTTTTTTTTTATTGTGTTAAGACATTTATATTCTTCATTTAGAAAGATTCACATGTACCCTTAAAAGATAAACCATAGACATGATCCCACCAATCACCCTCCCTCTATCCATTCTCCCCACTCCCTTCCCCTTCCTTTCCCCTTCCCCCGTATTCTTGGGCTATAATTGGGTTATAGCTTTCCTATGAAAGCTATAAATTAGTTTCACAGTAGGGCTGAGTACACTGGATACTTATTCTTTCATTCTTGAGATACTTTGCTAAGAAGAATATTTTCCAGCTCCATCCATGTAAACATGAAGGAGGAAAAGTCTCCATCCTTCTTTAGGGTTGCATAGTATTCCATGGCATACATATTTAGCTTGCCTGGGTTGGGTTTGAACTTGCCAGCCCCATTGTATAGTGGCCAGTGCCCTAACCACTGAGCTACAGGTGCTGAGTCTACTTTAATAATTTTTAAATCAACTATTTTGGGCTGGTTGGTGATGTCTGACTTGGAAAGTGCTGTCTTTCTCAGTGTACTCCCAGGAGGTGAAGTAGCAGAACCATGGTTTCATTCAAGCAAAGCTGAATTGCCTGTGCTCACCTCACAGTAGCTTAGATGCAATTCACAATAGGCTCCTCTTCCCCAATAAACACTAGCCAACTTGTTCAACCTCTCTAGGCTTGGGATGATTGACAATGAAATGGGGAAATGAAGTATTTTGCCATGAAGTACCTTGGTTTGTGCCAGGGAGGTGCTCCATAGAAAAAGGACATCACTTTAGGAATCAGGTGGAAAGAGACCTAAGACCCGCTTTCCCTTAGCTGTCTAGTGAATGGAGAAAGTATATGCTAGAGTTCATATGTTCCTTTTTGGCCTGAGGAATTGGTACAAGGGAACCTCTCTGGAGAAAGCTTGACATAGCAATAATTGAACTGTAGTACTTCTAAGGAGCCTAGAATGTTTCTGATTCTATGTCAGTTCGAGAGATGATAACAGGTTCCCTACTCTAGGAAAATAATAAATGGAAATTGTTTGGAGCCTTATGTTAATTAAAATAAAATCATTGGGCCTTCAGGTATAATAAAAGCAATACTGAAAATTTGGGGGCTACTGTGATCAAAACAGTTAGTGTGACAGGAGCTAGAACTATTACATACTGCTTGTGTTAATTATGCCTATTACATACTATACTGCAATTACGCCTATTACGTACTATACTGCTTGTGTTAATTACACCTATTACATACTATACTGCTTGTGTTAATTACACCTGTTACATACTATACTGCTTGTGTTAATAAGTCTTTCAGGTGGTAACTATACAGGCCACCTGGACAACATTATGATTTTTGAGGAGGGCAAACATGTTCTCTACTCCATAGGTTCATAGAAATTGTTTCTTGAGTCATTTTTGCTCCTTCTCTTCTGGCCTCTCTTAAACTCTACCCATGGACTGAAAATCAGGATAAAGTTAGTTACCTGAACTTTGTTATCAACCACTTTAACTCCCTTACACCTTTGACTTGAACTACTCACTTGATAAAGACCTACCTTGAGTAGATCCCCAGATCTACTCACTGCTTCTCCTTCCTGCCACTGCTCAGTTTCTACAGTCAGGATTTGCCACCTCAGCAGGGTCAAGGTTGGTAGCTATCTTTTTAGTCTTGGTTAGTTCACCATATAAATCTCTTTTACAGTTATTCCAGACCACTGTTCACCTTCAGTTTTCCTGTTCTTTGTCAGAGGATAAGTTCTACTATTCATTAAGAAGACTTAGAAGCCTGAGTGTGGATTTTTTACTTGGGTTCCTGATCCCATTTCTCTTGATTCTCATTTCTTCATTTTCTCCAGAGCTTTAATTTTGCAGCTTAAAATACATTCCAAGGTACATCATCCCAAGATCTATCAAATAATCAAACACCATCACTTGCTCCCCATCCTTTGGAGACGTATTGTCCTCTCTTTAGCTACAATTATGAAATTGTGTTGCTGTGCCTCTGGCTGCGGCTCACCCAGGCAGTGTGATTATTTCATCACGGCTATTTCTATTACAGCTACAGATTTCTAAATAATAAAATCAAACAGATTGGGGTAAAATATGAAGATTTCTGCTTATTTATTTATTTTCTTTTTGGAGACAGAGTCTGTCTCACTGTGTTGCCCTCTATAGAGTGCTGTGGTGCCACAACTCACAGCAACCTCAAACTCCTGGGCTTAAGCAATTCTCTTGCCTCTGCCTCCTGAATAACTGGGACTACAGGTGCCTGCCACAACGCCTGGCTGTTTTTTGTTGCAGTTGTCATTGCTGTTTAGCTGGCCCAGGCTGGGTTCAAACCCGCCAGCCTGGGTGTATATGGCCTGCGCCTTACCCACTGAGCTACAGGTGCTGCCCTTTCTGTTTATTTTTAAAAACAATTTTAATGAATTATTACTTGCTTTCTTGCAATTAACTAAACGTATTTAAAGTATACAACTTTATAACTTTTGACATCATTATGTGTATAAGAAACCATCACCATAATCAAGATAATGTACATATTCATCCCCCCCTAAAATTTCCCAGTATTCCCCTTTTATCTCCCTCTACTACCTCTTAGGGCCACTCACAACATGCCAGGTAATCAGTAATCTGTGTTCTGTTACTATAGATTGGTTTGTGGGTTTTTTTTTATTGTTATTGTTAGGGATTCATTGAGGTTACAAGAAACCAGGTTACACTGATTGCATTTGTTAGATAAAGTCCCTCTTAAAAGCGTGTCTTGCCCCCAAAAGATATGGCACACACCAAGACCCCACCCCCTCCTTCTGTCCCTCTCTGCTTGGTTTGCATTTTTTTGACTTATGCAAATGGAACCTTATAGTATGTGTTCTTCTTTTATCTGGCCTCTTTCCATCAGCATAATTATTGTGAGATTCATTCATTTTACAGAATGTTATCAATTCTTCATTCCTTTTTATTGCTGAGTTGTATTTATATGCCACAGTATGTTTATCCATCCACCTATTGATAGAAGTTTGGGTTGTTTCCAAGTTTTGGTCATTACAAATAAAGCTGCTATGAATATTTGTGTACAAGTCTTTATATGGACTTAGGCTTTTATTCTCTTGAGTTGATACCTAGGAATGGAGTAGCTGAATGGTAGGTATATGAATAATTTTTTATGAAACTGTCAAACCGTTTTCCAAAGTGCAGAGTGCCAGTTTACATTCCCACTAGTGGTGTTGAGAGTAGAAGTTGCTCCCCATCTTTGCCTACACTTGGTATGGTGAGTTGTTTCAATTTTAGCCATTCTAATAGTATGTAATACTATCTCATTGTGATTTTAATTTGTATTTTCTTAATTACTAATGGTGCTAAGCATGATGCATTTATTTGCTATCCATGTAACTATCCTTTGACGATCTGTTCAAATCTTTTGCTCATTTGTTTTCTTTTTAGTGAATTTTGAAGCTTTATGTTTTGGATATAACTCTTTTGTGGGATGTATGATTTGCAATATTTTCTCTTTTTCATTCTCTTAAGAGGCTCTCAAAGAACAGAAATTCTCTAATTCTGATGAATTTCAGTTAACTTTTTTTTTTCAGTTTTGTTTTCTATTTGGTTTTTAAAAATGTCATTCTTTCCTCTTCTCACTTGGGCAGTTTCTTATGAGGGATCTGCTCTCAATTTTGCTCCTGCCTTTGTTCTTGTGTATAGAATATGACTCTTCTCTCTGAATGCTTCTGAATTTTTTTCTCTGTCACTGGTTATAAGCAGCTTGTGATTTACATAGGTGGACTATTCTTCAGGTTTCTTATATTTGGGATTGGTTACGCTTCTGTGATCTGTGAATTTATATTTTTCATGAAATTTGGGAAATTTTGGCCAGTTCTTTTGTTAGCTATTTTCTATCATTTCCCTCCTTTAGGGAATTCAGTTACATGTATATTTGGCTATTTGAAACTTTTCTACAGTCCACCAGTGCTGTGTTCAGTTTTCTTTCAGTGCATTTTCCCTTGTGTTTTGTTTTATATTGTTTCCATTCTTATATCTTCAAGTTGGCCAGTCTCTTCTTCTACAGTATCTAATTTCCTATTAATCCTATCCTGTGCATTTTTTCATCTCATTTATTTGCTTAATTTAAAAATATAATTTTTTACATCTTTCCTTTCTGTACTTAACATTTTCAGTCTTTAGCTTTTTAAACATGTTGAGTATATATATATATTTAGACAGGGTCTTGCTCTGTTGCCTAGGCTAGAGTGCAGTGGTGTGGTAATAAGCTCAGTCAGACTCAAATGCCTGGGCTTGGGTGATCCTTCCACTTCAGCTTCCTAAGTAGCTGGGCCTATAGGTATATGCCATCATGCCTAGCTGATTTTTTAAATTTTTAGAGAGTTGGGGTCTCAGTATATTTCCCAGCCTGGTCTCAAACTCCTGGCCTCCCAAGGTTCTGGGATGACAGGTGTGAGCCGCCATACCTGGCCTATAGTACCTATTTCAATGTCTTTTTTCCTACTAATTCGGTCATCTGTCATTTGTTGGTGAATTGCTATTGCTTTTTCTCTACTTTATGGTTTTTTTTTTCCTTCCTTGCATGCTTTATAATTTACTACCAGATGTCAGACATTGCATTCCTAATTGTATCTATGAGCTTTATTCTGGGATTAGTTAGAAACACTTTGACTTTGGGGGAGGGGGTCCTTCTTGTTAGGCAGGACCAGCGTAGTATTAATATTTAGGCAAGGGTTGGTTTTCTCCACTACTGATACAAGACCCTTCTTAGTCCTGTAACTGGTAATCTGTGAAATATGAGGCTGTGGGGAAGTGGCACTGTTCCTGGTCTTGTGTAAGCTCCCAGCCTCATTCCCTCTGATCCTTCCTGTGGTCTGTTTCCTGGCCTCCGGTAGTCTCTTCAGCACACATGCGCACTGACCAGGACTCAGAGTCCTCTGTGGGCAGACCTCTTCTCCTCTTTGCCCTGTGCTATACTCTCTGGCTGCCCCCACCTGGCTGGACTCCCAGCTCTGTCGCCTCAAGTCAGGGAGACTGCTGGGCTCTTCCCGGGCACTGGGAGTGTCCTTGGTTACCTGGTGCCTAGTGTTTTGAGTGGCATGATCTTGTGCATTTTGTCTGTTTTTATTAGTTTTTCATGTGGGGCCGTATATAACTGGTTCGTTATTCCATCTTGTCTAGATGTGGAAGCTTCTCCTTTTCACTTGGCACCTTTTGTCTTTCCCCATCATTTTCCTATTGCATCTCACTCCCCTGTCCTCTCTCTATCTTTTCTTATTTTGTCTCATGCTTTTCTCATCACTTATTCTCTCTGTACTTTTTTTTTTTTGATCTTCTTTTCTGATGCTGCTTAATGTTTGTGACAGGAATTCTTTGGAACTAGGAGTTTCTATTTTCCTTCTCAGAACAGAATTTGATTGGATGATGGATAAAATCATAAAAATGCATTTTTAACAAAATCAGAATTTTTATGAATTTTTTTGTACAACGCCCCAGAGAGTTATGCTTTCTTTCATGTATTTTTTTAGGCTATCAAAAACATGTTTTAAAGCCTCAGATTGTTTCATAAAATTAATTTCTTCCAGGATGAATTAATGTTTGATTGCTGGTTTTATTGGCTGTATCAGCATTGAATTTACACACGTACTTTGGAATTTTTGTTTGCAGGGTCACATTCAGTGGAAGGTTTTTATTCTTCATCTTTTCCCTATTTTTCTCCCTCCTATTTCTTTCCCCCATGACTTGCCCTTTCCTTATTTCTTCCTGCAAGTGGTTTTGCAGTTGGTTCCATCTAGCTCTCTAGCATTGAAATCCAGAATCCAGGGGATCTGCCAGATGTACTAACCAACATCGATGCAGGGAGGGAATATAGCCCATCCCCAGCTGTGGCTTGGATCCCTAAGCCTAGGCCTCCTCAGGGCTACAGCCCCAGTCTGCATTTGGGTGACAGCCTTTGTTACCACTTTTGTACCAGCATAGAGCATATCCTGTCCCAGACTCTGACTTGAAGTTCTCAGCCTCCCTCAGGTCTGAAGCCTGCAGAATACTGTCCTGCGAGAGTCAGACTCCTGCCCCCTCTTTCTGGCTCTGGGCTCTGCACCCAGCAAACCCATACTTCATTTTCTCTCACTGCTGTTTCTGGCCCGTGGAGGTATTTTTTTTAGCTTTGAACTTAGACTGTACCTTTTTGCTTTCTATCTTTTTTATCATATCTGTCATTGTTGTGTATTAGAAGAACAGGGAGACCCTCAAGGCTATCTTGGCCTTGCGAGCCCCCTTTATGTGGGAAATGGAGTGAATATCGTTTTTTGCTGTCTGCTCCAGTGGAGGGCAGTGTGGGGCTTCGCTATCAGACACAGCTGGTTCTGATCCTGGCATTTACTAACTACTGTAAACCTGGAGCAGATGTGTAAGTCGTCTCAGGCACATTTCCTTCATCTGTAAAATGGGACTAATGATAATTATCACCGTGCAGTGTGTATGGTAGCCTTACATCTGTGTGAGCATTAGGTGACAGAAGGCACGTGAAGCACTCAGCACAGTGCCTACCACGTAGTAAATGAGCAAATGCCACGACCCTTAGGAACACAATTTAGAAATGGGCATTTTTTGTATTTTATAAAAAGGTGAGAAATATTTTAGATTATGGGCTGACATCTGTGACATTCAATTAAAAAAATCACCCATTGAGTATTTATTAGGTGCCAGGAACTGCTCTAGGTTCTTGACTTACTTTTTCTTACTGAAATGTCAAAAAAACACTGTGAGGTAAGTAGCATTCTCATTTTGAACAAAACTGAAGCAGTGAGCAGTTAGGTAACTTGGGTCAAAGAGATGAAGCTGGAGTTTGGTCCTAGGCCTATGGCTGCCCCTTCCCATCCATGATGGTCCCCCCCCACCCCAACTCTCTTAAGACTTTTGGAGGCTGGAGTGTGAGCCTTCTGTTTACAAGGATTCTCTGTGTGGATCTGAAGCTAATTTCCTTTGAG
The DNA here is from genome assembly GCA_963574575.1 of Galagoides demidoff. Lineage (NCBI taxonomy): Eukaryota > Metazoa > Chordata > Mammalia > Primates > Galagidae > Galagoides > Galagoides demidoff. Next base: position 29,162 of record CAUYQV010053450.1, on the reverse strand, counting down.
GGTGGGTTGGGACAGTGATTGAGGACAAAGGGCCCTGCTGTGGCTCCCTACCTAGGATACTGGGATACTGTCATACTGTGTCCCAGTAGATGCTGCTTGACAGACAGCAGGGGAATGGCTACTTCCCCGAGTGTCTCTGAACCTGCCTCCAGAACTTAGCATGAGAGGCCCCTTATATCGTGCTGCACTCCATTTTAACATTTTAAGGTGGAGAAATGGTGATACCATCTTCAGATTCAGTTCCTAGTCACAGGATTACTATGTATTGGAGTCCCAAGAGAACAGCCTGAAACAACACTGTGACATGTTGGTCTTTGCACCAAGCAGAAGACTCATAGCTGTGGGATCTGTACCACTGCCCATGGTGGGGAGACTGTGAGCTTTTCATTTTTCCCCTGTTACTTTGTGTATGTCTTAGCAGAGGGAGTCATTGTGGCTGATACAGTGCTGATATCTTCTATTGCATGCTTAGGAGGTCTCACACCAGAGGATTTTATTGTCCTCTGTGAGAGGGAAAAGGTGGTGTTTACCATTAACTTTACAGTAGGAATGATTTTATTCCACTTGGCAGCCTGAAGCACTGGACTCCAGGGTACACAGTTGTGTGGACTCACAGGGTGTATATATGGGACACTGAAGAGCCCCCGTGGTGGCAATGCCAGGTTTGTAAGGCCCTAGATGGGAATGAAGTATAAGTCATGAATGACTTCATGCTGCTTGTGAGGTGGGCTTTGGAAATGCAATCAATGTTCATATTCTCACATGGATACTTCAGGCCTTAAATGTGCCCCTCTTCCTTATAGCTGCCAGCCACGTGGTTACTAGGTTCAGAAGACACTCAGACAGACACTCTTTCCCTTTCTAGGGAGAGACATAAACAGCCAGCAAAGGGTGAGGAAGGCAGCAGGAACCTGGGAATCTTATCCATGGTTGCTTAGTTGTTGCTTTGGTTAAGTGGGAGCTGCATAAGGGGTCAAGCTGCTGATCTTTTATTAGCAGAGCCCTAGATTTCTATCTGAGACCTGAGGTCTATTTTGACTCTTTTACTAGTTAGTTACATGGCCTTGGCCCCTATGAAAAGTATGGAGTTAATGTTAGTGCAGAATGTTATACCTATACAGGACAATTTGGCAATATTTAGTGCAATAATAAAGGCGTTTACTCTTTGACTTAATAGGGTATGTTGTTACAGCATTGCTATATCAGTAAGGAGCTTTTTATATAAATGTGGGAAAGCCACATGGGGAACCCTTTGTAGGAACAAGAAAGGCAGTGAAGATGTGCTCTATATATTCTCATGGAGACATATCATTAAATGCAAAAAGCATGATGCTGAATAACATGCATATTCTTTTTTTAATATAAGAAAGGAGGGAAAATGGAAATTGATATTTGTTTTTGCTCACATCTGGCAGTAAAAAGGAAACCCTAGAAGTTTACCGTAAGAGTCCAGTGGAGTGAGTTAAGAAAGGGATGAGGCATATGCGAGATTTCTCACTGGCACCAGTTATATTGTGATATGTATCCTGTTACAGTGTTCTGATTTAGAACCCAGTGAATATTTTACCTACTCAAAACAAGACAAAATTTAAAATATAGCTAGTAGAATAGAACAATATTGAAAAATCAGAACAAAATGGCTTGTATGCTACTTTCTATTCAGTCCAGAGGGTTCTGGATCTTGAACAGAAGCCGAGGAGATGGAACTGTCACATGCCTGTGACAGTGGTGGGCAGATTCCCTGGCAGACAGTCGTCCTCTAGGATGATTCTAGTTTTTTAAGAATTAATTTCCAGAGAGAGATTACTCTCGTTGCTTTTCCTCTCCACCTTCCTTTTTTCCTTCCTTGGATACATACTCTCTGCTATTCAGAAAGTGTAAACAGCAACCGTGTTATTAGATCACTTACATTCTGTTAGTTCTCTGGTACCAGTGGGGAAAAATTAATGCCAAATAGTAATGATTAATTACATATTTGTGTAGCTGACCTTAAAAATTATTTGCTTTTATGGAGAGTAGTCTTGGTAAAGTATAGACAATCACTGGGATATGCTCTAGTTTGGGTCATTAACTTTTTAAAATTCAGATGCTACCATCAGCGGTTCTGATAGCAATGTCCCATCCTTAAATATATGGGGTATGAGAAACAGAGGAAGAATCTCTTCAGTGACTCAATAATTATGAAAATCATTGATTTGTTTTAATTTTTTTCTTTTTTTCCCACTTCGCCTTGATTGGAAGCAATAGAAATTCAGTGTTGTGTTATGTTTGTTAAGAATGAGGTCTCTTATGAAGGTGGGTTGGGAATGGGATGGAATGACATGCATTAACTACTTACAATGTGTCAGAGGACTCAGGCACGTCAGCATTGCTCAGAGTCAGGGATTGGTGGGAAGGGAACCCCAACCCACCCATCGATGTGCATATCTACACTGTGTCCCTGATTGGTCTTGCCAAGGGTGTAGAAGTCAGGAGGGTGGTCCACAGAATGGGAGGGATCCAGTGCTGCCTCTCCTGTGGCCCTGCTGTGCTGGAGTGGGTAGTGGCAGTAATTCCCTTGCCCAAATGAACCGAGATCTTGCTTAAACCTGTCCAATCTGGGTTTGCATCACTGTCCTGAAGGAATTTCTCCTCATTTCTCAAGTCCTCTTTGAGAGATGGCTTCTAGATGTTGGGCTTTCCTTATCCTTGAGGAAACTCAACATTCTTATTCAGAAAAGAAGCAGAGTCAGAATCCAGATCTCCAAAAAGGATTTCTGCCTTCTGAGAAAATCCAGGCTCCTGTAGATCCTTTTCTCAAAACCACTGAGTGAAACAGCAATCATTATACGTAATGTAGCAATGAGGCATCTGGGGCTCAGAGAATATAATCAACCTTCCCATAATTTCATAGGGAAAAGGCAGAAATCTGAGGCTCACACCTGAATATGGTTTATTCTATAGTTCTGTCTTCTATTTGGCATTAGATTGAAAATTGAAATGTATAATTTTTGACAGTTGCTATAATCTCACAGAGTTTTGAAGCTGTTTTTAAAAGCTTTAAGCTTTATTTATGAATGTGGTTTGGGAAATTATTAACTCTACCCCTGCCCTTCCCCCCTCAAAAAAAGAAAAAGGGTAAAAAGCATTATTTTCCATTAGCTATATAACACATACGCACTTAATTTTTCTATATAACTCCAATAAGAGATTAGTGTAATACATAATGAATCCGTGTGATTTGAACATGGTTACTAAATTGTCCCCTCTAATAATATATGTGACAACGTACATAGTTTTTAGTGGATATTTTCACTAACTCCACATACTGAACATGTGAACACAACACAGTTCTGAACTACTTATTCAGCATTATCTCTTTTATACAACAAGTATGTCAAGATGCTTTTTCAACCAAATATAATGCTACTGTTTTGAGGTCTTTGTGTGAAAAATAAGAAGAAAATGTGTTTTAGGGGATAATATCAAAGTATTCAATAAGTAATTCCACTACCAGTGGAAAATCACTGTTAATGTATCAATGTAACTGAAACTTAAATTGTTAGAATATGTAAAAGAATATGGAAAATTGGCAACAATGACACATTAACTAATATATAGTAGAACATCTGCAAGTTGACCACTCAAAGGACTGTAACAAACTGGTCAACATACAGAGGTGGTCAACATGAGGAACTAGGCCTACTGTACTGCTATGGACATGTGACACATGCCTGGTCTGTGAAAATTAGGTCACCTTAAGGAGGTAGTCAACTGTGGAGATTCTATTGTAATTTACTTTCAAATAATTACCATTTATGTTTGAAGTAGAACCAGAGGCTGCTTGAAAATGGTGTTTGGTTAGGCACAGTGGCTTATACCTCTAATCCTAGCATTTGGAGAGGTCAAGGCAGTAGGATAACTTGAGGCTAGGAACTAGAGACTGACCTGGGCAACATGGCAAGATCCTGTCTCTGTGAAAATTTTCAAAAAAACTTGCTGGGAGTGGTAGCATGTACCTGTAGTCCCAGCTATTCAGGAGGCTGAGCTAGGAGGACCACTTGAGTCTTGAGTTTAAGGGTCCGTAGCTGTGACAATAGCACTGCGCTCTAGCTCTGGTGATAGAGTGAGTGACACTCCATCTCCAACAAAACAACAATAAAAAAGTATTTTGAAGATTTTGGCTTTTCCCCCTTTTCCTTTTAGTTGATTCATAATAATTATATATATCTAGGGGGATATAGATATATAGTGATCAAACCAGGGTAGTTAGTATATCCATCATGATACTCTACTCAATAGTTCTGGAAAAACTGGATGTCTGTATAAAGAAGAATGAAGCTAGACCTCTGTGTCTTAGTACATATAAAAAAATCAACTCCAAATGGATTAAAGACTTAAATGTTTAAGATATGAAATCCTAAAACAACTAGAAGAAAATAGGCAAAGATTTTGGCTTTTGTCTGTTTATGTGAAGGAGGCAAAACTTAAGAACTGAAGTCCTTAAAGTAGTAGAATAAAAGAAATGAACGAAGTATGGATTTGGTATTCTTTTCAGTATCATATTTTAAAAGGAACTTAGCAAAGGATTTGAGGGAGTGAAAAGGAATAAAAACCTCCCAGTCTCATTACACACGACTTTTATCAATCTGTGCATGCTGCTTTAGTTTCTATGATAGTATCAATGGTTCTAGTCTATAAATCATTAGTATTTAACAGCTTGGATTCTGAAAACCTCTAGCTAACTTTTCTGTCTTTTTGTGCTTTGCTGGGTATAGTTTTCAATGTGGAACAATTACTTTCATTGCTACCAAAAAAGACACCTGCAGGATGACTGAGAAAGAAGAAACCAAGTGTCATGGTAGCTGAGGTCTTCAACCAAAACAGGGGTTACAATCTACTTTATCCTAAAATGTAATTTCATGTTAAGAATTTATTTAATATTACAGAAATTTTTGATCTAAGTAATAATTTTTTCCCCTAATTATAGCAGTGGTAAAACAAAAACTATTCATTAAAAGATTTCTGGAGAAGGGAAGAGACCATCCCATCACTTTTTGGTTTCGCCCTTGTGTTGGGCTGGTGCAGCTGGCACCAGCAGCTTAGATGGGTGTTTGTAAACAGGGCCTGGATTCCCGTGAGACTGTACATAGTAGGAATTTAGTTAGGGCTTAATCAACATTGATCATGGAATGGTTTTAATCAACATTTATGATTATTTGGAGTGCTTATTAAAGTCTTGAAACTTCTTTCTATTAGAGTCGGGGGAACTTGAGATATTACAGGTGTAAGATATAAAGCTGTATAGACTGAACTATATTTAGCCTGCCCAAATTAAAAAAAAAAAATAAGATTCTAAGATGCAAGTAAAAATTAACCTGTATAGGAATTACTTAATTACTATGTTCCAATAGCTAGGTAGTGTTTAATTGTATGCGTGTGGTGGTGAAATCATGATGTCAACCTTCAGTATTGTTCCTGCTTTTGATAAAAAATTCAAGCCATATTTTAAAAGCCATGTACACAAAATTTATTTTTCTGAACTGTTTTCATAAAATTATTTTTGCTTACCTGCCAGGAGTTACAAAAAAGAATGATAAAAATTGTTTTGTCTGCCAGCCCTTCAGCACTCAATTATGTGTCACATGGTGTCACACATTTCTGTTTGTTAGCCTGATTGTCTCTGGTGCTTTTTCTAAAAATATTGGTGGGGAATTATTGGTCCCAAAGATGGACAAGCACACAAGCGTGCAAATACATTCTCAAAATACAGCCGCAAATAAGTAATTGCTTTGCACATATGAGCTTCCATGAAGAAAAGTCTGGACTACTCAGGGTTCTTGTGGACATTTACCCAATGGCCTGCACCAGGGCAACTTTTTTTCCCAGTTAGAAAAAGTGTTGGTGAGATCTACTCGGCTATAAAAAAGGAATGAACTATTGATTTATCTAACAACTTGGGTGGGTCAGAACAATTATGCTGAGTGAAAGAAGCCAGACAAAATAGTATAGGTTGTGTACGATTCCACTTTTTTAAAATTCTAGCGAATGCAAACTCATCTGTAGGACAGAAGAAATCAGTGGTTTCCTGGGGCTATGGAGAACCAAGGAGAGAGGTAGGCTGGTGAGCTGGTAGGTAGGACTTACAAAGGGGCCCAAGGAAACTTTGCAGGGTGATGTGTTCCTTATCTTGATTATTGTGACAGTTTTGTGGGTGTGTACGTATGTCAGAATTTGTGTTATGCTACAAGAGATAATAAAAAGGGGGGAATACTGTATAACCATTGTAAACAGCAATCTATTGACACTTGCCATAGATGGTAGGTAACAAGGAAAATGAATGCATCTAAAACAGAACAATGGAAGAAAAGATCCACTTTTACCTGTGAAGTTTAGGGCATAAAAAAGGCCCTCATGTTTCATCAGCTATGCTCCTATCTTAAGTTTAATTCTTGAAATATCTTTTATGGTGACAGGGAATTAAGTTTTAATTGTCAAGAGCAAGGGTTTTGGAGTTGGACAGACCTAGGTTTGACACAGTTCTCCTCTGGCTGTGTGATTTTGGGCAAGAGGCCTGCACTCTCTAATAGTTTTTCCTCTACCTGTGAAATGGGATGGTAGAGGCATAGTAAGTTCTCAATAGATAGAAGCAATTTTTGTATTATTTTTATTCATTTTACATTCTGATTTTTCATCAGATTTAAAATGCAGGTAGTCTTGGGTGAGAAAATACAGTATTTTAAATTTCTAGGTGGTCATGTTATCATAGAAGTGGAATCTTTAGCAAAGTCTTACTTGAGAGCAATAGAGAAAGATAATCGCGTGAGGGGGAAAGAACACAGGGAGGGTGACATAGGTGATTTGTCCAATGCCCACCTTTTTGTGTGTTCCTCTCCGTGGGCATCAAGCTTCTAGGTGACCCTCTCATCAGATTTCTCTGCTTGTAGTGACTTCAGCTCTGCAGACTTTGCTTTGAATTCTTTAGTCTTTTTCTTTGTTCAATAATAATGACATTGTTCAAAAGTGCTGTATTTATGAATACTTATTGAGAAGTCTGTTCCAACATTTAGCATGTACTTTTTGTGCACGTTTCTTTAGAAGTGTGTTATTTATCTCTAAAATATTAATTCTTTTACTACTTTCTTTAAATTTGATAGATTTTATAAACTGGTCATATTGTTGATACACAAGTTGTGGAGGATAATATGGTAAAAATACAGTTGAACTCTGAAATGATGTTATATTCACTTTTAGACACTAACAGAATTACCTGTTTTCCCATGATCTTGCCCTAATTTTTTCCTCTGCCAGCGGGCTGCAGGGATTTGACAGATGATTGATTGGGTTTTAGAGGGTCCTGGAATCACACAAAGTGTTTTTCATATTAGAAAAGACATGCCTAGTTTTTCACAAGTCTTAAGATTTATCGCCTCACCTTAATGTGTTACAAATTAGTTTGTTTGCTATTTATTTTACTCAGAATGTAGTAATTGGTGTCATTAGTGGAAGGGCAAATTTGATCACAACAAAGAGTAAACTGCCTTTTAAACACTTTTTTCTTTGGCAACTCTGCAGGCCTGGAGATCAGATGGGTAGACTGCTACTTTCCATTTACTCATCCTTCCTTTGAGATGGAGATCAACTTCCACGGAGAATGGCTAGAAGTTCTTGGCTGTGGGGTGATGGAACAACAACTGGTCAATTCAGGTAGAAAAAAATCCCATATTTTATTTACGGGCTTGCTAAAGAACGTTCTCTTTTCACGTAGCCTCAATTGCTGGTATTTATGTACTCCTATGGGGCAGCATCTGTCTTTCTCTCCTCAGATTCCTCTCTAGATTTATCTCTGACACTGAACTCAAATCTCATTTTGCAAAGGCTTCTTGTCAGTAGACATCTTCCTTGTCAGCACGTGGGTGCTGGATGTGTATTTTGTGATTTTGAATTTGATGATATGTTGCTTTACAGTTGCCCCAAAGGCATCTGATGCAAGTAATGAGAGTGCAGTTTGTCTTCCAAACTATTTAAGAATAAAGACAGTGCACAATCATCTTTTGTTCTTATTGCATTTGGTGTACTCTCCCCAAATCAGCAGGTGTTCACAAATATACTAAAACACAATGTTAAAAACACTTAGGCCCTTAATGCTTGTGACGTGTCCAACCTTTTTTTCCCCTCTGTCACACACTAGAAGAATAAGAGAGATTTGTCTTGGACCACACGTTAAATACACAAACACTAATGAAAGCTAATTGGCAAAAAAAAAAAAAAAAAAAAAAAAAAGTCCATGCATACTTTTCATGATATCTGACACCACAGATAAACAAGGAAAGTCCTCACATAATCTGCAAGAGTCCAGCAGCCACGGGCAGATACCCCTGGTCGGGTTGGTCATCACTTTTCCTCAGCCTAGGCCATGCCACCTGACTGAGAGAAGGTGGAAAGATGAGTTGATGATTAAATTCTACCCACATCTGTATGTACTTGAGAAGGGTTTTTCTGACTTTTTTCTGCAGAACATTGCTTAATAAAAATAATTGCTTCTAAATTTAGTTTTATAGCTATGAGTTCTTTTTTAAAATTTACTATCTGAATTCAGTTAAACTTTTTTTTTGGGGGGGGGGGTCTAAATCCTCCAGGGAAAGTTGATTGGGATTAGGTGTTTGAGCTTACTGAACAAGTGCTAGTGGAGAGGAACTGATGTGGATTGTTCTAAAGACCCCATTCCCCTTCATTCTCATAAAAGGACATTTGCTGTGTGGCCTTGGAGGGCATCTTTAACCCAGGGGTTGTCATGGGGCCTACTGCCACGGATTGGAAAAGAGAGGTCCTTCTTGGTGAATAAGAAAACATGGGTAGCCCGTGGGTAAGGGTGTGACACCTGGTCCTGGCCTGGTGAATGAGGATGTGGTGAGAGTGGGAGGCAGGCTGTGTGAAGTGCAGCAGCTTATGTTACCGTGCTGGGAAACTGGAGGCCTTGGTCTTCCCTTCTCACTCCTAGGGGCCATTCATCTGCGGAGGCCTGGACCCAACAGCCTCCCAGATCCTCCCTATTCTTCTGAGGAAGGCTTGGGGAGAGCCCAGCACATTTCCAGATGCTTCATGGATATTTTTCAAATGTTCAGAGGGGTCTCTCAGAAGAGAGGGAGCACAGGGGCTAAAATCAGGCCCGAGTGCGAGTTGTGAGATCTGGACTTGGGTGTCTGGAGACCCGGGAATTTTTGTCACAACTGTCAACATCTGTGTAATTTCAGACAAGATATTTAACGCATAAGCCTTGGCTTTCTCATGGTTAAAATGAGAAACTCTTCAAAGTTCCTTTATGAGGATTAATTGAGATGATACATATAAAGTGTTTAGCAAAGGGTCTGACACACAGTAAACCTTCAATAAAAATTAATTGCTGGTAATACATTTAAAATTTTCCTAGTAGCTAGAGCCCTGGGAAATGTTTTAACAGAGGCTGCCCTGCCTGTCGTAGAAATGATTTCTAACCAAGTGAAATAAATTACCTCTTTAATCTATAGTCATCTCTGTATCCATGACTCTAGGTGATTCTAGTGATTGATTTTAGAGGGAAAAAGAAAAGCAAAAGTAGCCAGAAACAGGAAGGAAAGGAAAGTCAGCCAAATAGATGTGTATGCGTCCCAGCAGAACACACAACAGCCTGGGAGCAAACTGGGAGATTTAATCTCTGCTTGAGTAGGAGCTGTTTTGTTCATTTTGTTTTGTTTTTTAGAAAAAGATTTGAATGAATCCTAGGCTTCCTCCCAGGAGTACCTGGTATCAGGGGGCCAGTGCCAAGAAAGCAAATGATGGGATGATCAGCTCACATATCAGTCCTCACTTGGAGTTGCGCTTCCTGTATGATTTCCAATGTCCTTGATGGGTTTTTATGAGGTTTATTTGCACAGAAATTGGCTGAATATAGTTGTCTGAAACAGGTTTCCAAGTCATTATTGAACATTAATGAGACTGCTGTTCTATAATTAGATCAGCCACATTAGGTATTCTTGAATGAAATAGCAAAGTGAAAAAAAAAAAGAGACACCTATGATGCACCTACTACGTTTGAGACATTAACAGCAGTGGTAGGATGTGCTTTGAGTTTTTAGGAGGTTGTACCTATAAAGTTTCAATTAAATATCTTGTAAGAGAAGGAATCTAAAGAAATGGAAAGGGAGATAATACTCTAAAAGAAATTCTGTGTAATCTGTGCTATCTGAACTTGATGTTGTTATGACAGTGTTCTGCTCTGTGTTCTCAGACTCAAATGTTCTGATGTCTGTAGTTAAAATGTTTAAGCGATGTGCCTGGCAGTCACTAACCACAGACATTGTTTGTTAAGTAGAGCTAATTTTTTGTTTTCTGAGTTCTTATGACATACAGACAGGCTGTGTATACTTCATCCCTTGGGGGGTGACCGTTTTAATAATGATTTGTTTTTTCCCTCAGAGAACTGTTCTGACGACAGTTCTGAATTATGTCCCCAAATACTACTAGCTTTGCCATTCTTTCTCTGTTTTCTCCTACATTTCCTCTTCTGTCCTCCCTTCCTCTTTTCTCCCCTCCTATCTCTCTTTACCCTTCCTTATTCCCTTTACTTTTTAAAGAGAACTTTCAAAAAGTGCTATAATTGATGGAATCCTTCCTTAAGCTTCCTATAGAGTGGGCTCTAGAAGGATCTCACAGAGCTTCTAGACCAGAGACAGTAGCAGACGTCAGGTGAGACCTTGGTGTGTGCCAGCGTCCTGTGAAGCATGCTTTCTGTGCTTTCTTTCACTTAGCTCTGATGATAAGGCTGTGAGCTGGCTGCGACCAATATTATCACTTCCACTTTACAGAGCCTTACAAAGAGAGGTTCCACATCAAATAGCTAGATAGTGCTAGTGACACTCGCCCAAGTCTTTCTGGCAATAGGTAACTAATATTAGTTAACTAAGTTAGCCATTCTAACTAAATAGTTAATTACCTGATTATGAAGTGGCTAAAAATTCATTTTAAATAAATCACGCTGCATAACATAGAATGAAGAACTATAACAAAATGAAAAAAAAACAGCAAATAAAATTTTATTTGTTCTGTAGTTACATCTAAGAAAGGGCAATGCCACCATGTATGTTATCTTCTAGGGTAGAGTGGATTAATTAATGACGAAGTTTGACTGCTAATTTGAATAGTTAGTGAAAACATTTTATTGCACATTTAAGTGACTGTGCTTGTGGATGTGGAATATGGCTCTTTTGAATGGCTTAAAGAGTTTCACTTTATTTATTCTTCCTTAAGTTACAGTGCCTTCACCATTGCCTCCAGACTTCTTAGATTAGTAATTGTGAGTGTACCATTTTCGTGATGATTTGATTTTTTTTTTCCTCAAGGAAGTGTTTTGAGGGCAGTGCTGAATCACATCCCCAAATACTACACATTCACTTCCCACCAGGTTGACTCAGATGGCTTATGCTCTTTCATAGAGTAAATGGAGCACAAACATCTAAAGCCGTCACCATGGGCAGCTAGAGGGTATGATCACGCCAGGGAGGAATTCATCATTACTGAGCCCCTGCGACGTTTGTATGTAGACCAAGGTGGGGAAGAAGCTCTATAGTAGAAAATAACTTTATAAAAACAAAAGCTCCTTCCTTACCTTTTCATTAAAATTTAAAATTGCCTTATTTGGGAAAACTTTGTAAGTAGAAAAATGAACAGTTTCTGCTTTAAGAACCTGTCGCAACCACATAAATGATCACGCGAGACATGGGTTAATAGTACACGCTGCAAGAAGTGAGCTAACCATAGATGCAGGATAGCACTGAGCACTTCTCAGAAGGACTTCCCAGAGTCCTTTTCTTGAAAAGATACATAATAGGTGGAAAGATTACTAAGCAAAGACATGCAGGGGCTGTGTGCTGGGGGAAATGATCTCATAGGTGTCAAGAAAGTATGTACTCAAGGAAATGATCTTCAAGGGTGGTAAGGAAATGATCTCCAAAATACTACATGCAATTTTTCTCCACTAATCCTTAAAGGAAGTGCCGTAAAATGCTTAATGTTTAACATTAGCTTTACTACAGGACTGAACTTAGCTCCTCTAGGATTACTGAGTCACTTGGTGGCTTGCCTTCCAAGTCACAAGAGTTTTCCAGACTTGCCAGGAGAATGTCTTGTTCTCAGTAATTCCTCAGATGAATTATGATATTGGTGGCTGTTGTAGTAAGTGTGATGTTTAATCCTCTATAAAAACCATCATTTGTTTGTTTATTAAGTATTTCTTGAAGTCCTTCTGAGTCTATATAGAAAAGCAAATAAGCCTGATCCCTGCTTTTGAGAATATCACAGCACACACAGATATATACTGATGATCACAGTACCATGTAGTAAGTATTCATAATAGAGGCACAGTGGGCAGGGCTGTGGGGAAGGGAAGGACTAGAGAAGATTGTCCCAAGGCCTTGTCTTGTTATATTCAGGATGGAATATTGATGACACAGATGTTTGAAATGTGCATCCCAGAGTATGTTAAGTTCCTATTTGCAAAGAGGTATGTACTTTGTCTTTGCTTGGACACCCAGTTGGTATACCTAATCCTTCTTTTCCTATGTGAATCTATTTCTATTCTGTTTTTCTCTTTGGCAGTCAATCTTCATAGCCTCTGTACATACACAGTTAAGTGTGATTGACCTAAGTTGCTGAACTTGCAGGTAGCATGGACCAAGGTTGCAAGTAGATGTGCCATTTAAAGTTAAGTGTTTTTTATGTGCAGGGTACTGTGCTTGACAAAGAGGAAGCTACCAAAATGGATAAGGGTATGCTTTGTGTTCAGTAGAGCAGATACAAGAATACATACAGTGTGTATTCATCGTATCTGGCTTCTTTCACTAGCAGACAGTGATTCTGAGATGTATCTCTGTGGTTGTGGGTACCAACGTTGTTTGTATCAGTTTATTTCTTTTTATTTTGAGTGATATTCTGTGTAGACATACTCTTCATTCATTTATCCATTCACTTGTTGATGGACATTTGGGTTGTTTCCAGTTTGGGGCTATTAAATATAGAGCTGCTATGACTATTTGTGTAAAAGTCTTTATGTCTTTATTTAAAGACATATGTTTCCATTTCTCTTGGGGAAAAAATGCTTATGAATGAAAATTTCTATATTTGTCAGTGACATCAAGGTAATTGCGTGCTGTTCAGCTCTTATTTCTATGTTTACCAATTAGTTTTTGGTCTTAGTAGTGTGACGTGCTAAGATTTTTCTATTATGATTATGGACTTGTGTGTTTTTCCCTTTCATTCTGTCAATTTTTCTTTGTTTTTTGAAGCCATATTATTAGAGGTATGTATTTTTATAGCTGTTACATTTTCTGGAGAAATTACTCCTTTTATTATTTTGAAATACTCATCTTTATCTTTGGTAATTATTATTTTTTAAGTCCATTTTATTCATATTAAACTACCTGTCTCAGCATTTTCTTTCCCCTCCGCATTTACTTTTAAATTGTTATTGTTATATGTTACATCTACATGCATTGAAAACCTCGCCATCCAGTGTTACACTTGTCCCTTTAACCAGTCATACGCATTTTAAAAAGCTAAAGAAGAAATTAGTGTTCTTTTGTGTTTACCTAGCTATTACGGTTTCTCTTGCTCTTTCTTCATTCCTGAAGGTACATCTTTCCTCCTGGTACTTCTGTTCCTTTTCATATGAAAAACTTCCCATAGCATTTCGTATAGATCATGTTTGCTGGTGATGAATTTCTAAGCGTTCTTTTATGTGAGAATGTTTTTATTTCCCTTTTATCATGAAAGACTTTTTAAAAATCAAATATAGACGTCTGAATTGATGGATTTATTCTTTTCCTCAGCAATGTAAAGTTATTAGTCTATTGTCTTCTGCCTCTATGGTTTCTAATAACCAGAATCATTTCAATTATTGTTCATTATCTATCTCTTTATTATTATTATTTGTTACTCTCCTCTCTTTAGCTACTCACAAGGTATATTTCCTCCCATCTCTGGCTTTCAGCAGGGTGATTTTGATATGTCTAAATATGGTTTTCTTTCAGTTTCTCTAACACTCATGATAGACCTTTTGATTTTTGTCCGCAGAGACCCTGAAACTCTGTTCACTTTCCCCCTCTTTTTTCTCTGCTTTTCAGATTGAATAATTTCTGCTGACCCATCTTCAAGCACATTGACTCTGTTCTTTGTTATCTCCACTCTGCTGCAAAGCTTTTTTGTTTGTTTAAAATTTATATTTGGTTCTGTTTCATAATTCCTGGGTTTTTACTGAGAATTCCTATATTTTTATTCCTATCAAGTGTGTTTTTCTTTATCTCATAGAGCAAAGTTATAATAATTGCTTTAAAGTACACATTGAGTGTCCCTTATCTGAAATGCATGGGAGTAGAAGTGTTTCAGATTTTGAATTTCTTTTGTTGGTTTTTTTGGGGAGGGGTTGTTGTTGTTTCAAATATTTACATTATATTTACTATTTGAGCTTCTCTAATCTGAATCCAGAATGCTTTCATGTGTGTTCCCTTTGACTGTCACATCAATGCTCAAAAACTTTCAGATTTTGGAGCATTTTGGAGTTTAGGTTTTTGGATTAGGAATGCTGAACTTATATCTATCTGAGAGGTCCAGCACCTGGATCATTTCAAAATTGACTTCTCTCAAGAACTGGTTACATTTTCCTGGTTCTTTGTCAAATAATTTTGGGTTTTATGTTGGACCTTGTGAGTGGTGAGGTGTTTACACTCTGCTCTGCTTATTTGTGTTTGTCCTGTACACTTCAGAGGTTAGTCCAAAACTTGTGTGGCTGGTTCAGATCACAGTTCCGTCCTCTGAGCTCTTGCTGTGATGGTCTAAGTCTCTCCCGTGCATGTGTCACTTAGGGGTGAGGCTGAGCCTCGAGCAGGTTCACACACAGAATGAGGATGTCTCCTTCTGGACTCTCTTTACCCCGGGATTATACTTTTGGACTCTCCATCTTACAAAAGCCCTTTACCTGTGTACAGAAAGGTAGGCTTCTCTTTGAGTTTAGTTGTCCATGTTGTGCAGCTCTGCAGCTGGCACCCACCTTTGGTGCAAAATCGTGAAGAAAAAGCAAAGCAGGAACTTCACTCTGTATGGATTACGTTTCTGAGTTTTGACTCTCCTTCATAATTCCATGGTCACCTATATAAAATGTTAAAAATCTTCATGCATATCCATTATATATGATTATCAGATATATTTATATGTAGAATCATATACTTTATAAAAATAGAATCACACTTTGAATATTGTCTGTATCATGGTTTTTCTTCCCACAACAAGTATGACATGAGTGTCTTTTCATGCTACCAGGTATTCACCTACACCATCATTGTGAATGGCTGCATAGCCATTGTGCTTGGGTCTTTTTGGCTACCTCATGTTGATGGGCGGTTGACAGGAAAGTCTTTATGCCTGTGTCCCTACACACTTGCCTTAGGAGTTCCCTGGGATAAGTTTATAAAAGTGGAATTACTTTCTTTTCCCTCCCAAGGTTTACGGTGCATATTGCCATATGCACTTTGGAAAAAATACCTGCAGTATTTGAAAGTATTTTCTCACAGGCTCCTTAACATGGAACACTATCCATCTCTACTCTTTACGTTCAAGAGGAAAAAAAATTTATGTTGTTTGGTTGTTTGTTTTTTAGAGACAGGGTCTTGCTATGTTGCCTGGGCTAGACTAAACTCCTTGGCTGGAGTGATATTCCTGCCACAGCCTCCCAAGAAGCGGGGACTATAGGCAAGCACCACCACACCCAGTTTGCACTAGTGTTGTTTTAATTTACTTTTTTTCTGATCAATGGGTTAGTCAAACACAGTTCCAAAGGTTACTGGCTCAGTCTGTTTTCTAATGGCACTTGAAAAGATGCGAGGATATATTCTACATGTTTTCTTTTTATTCTCTTATCCCAAATTATAACCTCATTCTCATTTTTGTTTAAGTCCCTGATACACACATATCCCTTCCTGTCAGTAGCTTTACTCTTTCCCTCCCTACCTCCTTTATGCCATCACTGTTGTGAATTTTATCTTATTACCTTGATTTTCATTGTATATTTTAAAACAAATTAATTCTCACCTTCTTTTATCTATTAACAAGTGGAATAATACTATAGATTCTTTTGTGACTTTAATTTTTCATTCATCATTGTGAAGTCTTCATCTATGCTGTCATTTTTTTTTTTTTTTTTTGAGACGGAGCCTCAAGCTATCCCTGGGTAGAGTGCCATGGCATCACAGCTCATAGCAACCTCCAACTCCTGGGCTCAAGCGAGTCTCCTGCCTCCGCCTCCCAAGTAGCTGGGACCACAGGCGTCTGCCACAACGCCCGGCCATTTTTTGGTTGCAGCCATCATTATTGTTTGGCGGGCCTGGGCTGGGGATTCGAACCCGCCACCTTAGGTGTATGTGGCTGGCGCCCCAGCCAATTGAGCCACAGGCGCCGAACCATCTGGGTTTTTTTTTTTAATATTCTACGGTTTGTTTTCTATTTTCAGTAATTTCTGGTTTCATCCTTATTTTGTCTTCCCTCTGCTATTTTTGGTTCACTCTATTCCTCTTGTTCTAACTTCTTGTATTGAACACTTTGCTCATTAACTTGCTATTTTTCTTGTTCTCTTATGTAGGCAGTCATAAGAACATGTAGTTATTTCTCCTAGTTCTATTTGACATTTGATTTCATCATTCAACTTTCTGTATGCAGGCTTTTATTGTTGTGTAATTTGGGGGGGGGGACAGAGTCTCACTTTGTCACCCTCGGTAGAGTGCTGTGGCATCACAGCTCACAGCAACCTCAAACTCTTGAGCTTAAGCGATTCTCTTGCCTTGGCCTCCCAAGTAGCTAGGACTACAGGTGCCCTAGTAGCTACTTGGGAGGCCAAGGCAAGAGAATCGCTTAAGCTCAAGAGTTTGAGGTTGCTGTGAGCTGTGATGCCACAGCTGGCTATTCTTTGATTATAGTTGTCATTGTCGTTTGGCAGGCCTGGACTGGATTCGAACCCACCAACTCCAGTGTATGTGGCTGGTGCCCTTGCCGCTAAGCTATGAGCACGGAGCCTTCTTGTGCAATTTTTAAGAGTTGTCATTTCTTTAACCCACACATCTTTTATAAAGGATCATTTGCCTTTTTATTTCTAAATATATGGGACTTGCAATTATTTTATTATTATTGCTAATTTTACTTTATTAAAACATAGGCATTCTTGTAATCTAAGTAGTATCCTTGTCATTTGGCACAAGGTTCACAATACAATTTTAATAAATACCATACATTTGCTTTTAAGAATTATTTGTTGCCTAAAACGAGGAAAGTGTTTCAAAATGGAATATGTATGATTGGCTGAGTGATCTGAGATTTCATCCTTGACTCATCCTCCTCACATCTTTCCATCAACTTTGTATACTAATGAAGAGTATTAAAGCATACCTTTAGCTTGATCTGTGATTCCATTCACTGTCTTCAAACAAATTACAGCCAATAAAAGTTTTCAAATTAGCATCTCCTCTCTGGCACTTGCAGGTATCAATGACATTTGTGTGTGGGTAGAGGTTATGGAGATTTGTGATTGTGCTGAAGAATATAGGTCCAGAATCAGTACTTATTATTGCTGGTGTTAAAGTATGACAAGTAATATCCTGGTTAATTTATAAATTCCCACTGCCTGAAACACTGAGCTAAACTGGAATCTGAAGACAAGGTCAGGAAAGTCACTCTTTAAAATGGAATTTAATGAAAGTTAATATACAAGGGAAAGGAGTTTTGGTAACATATATATCCCATTTTGTGGTTTTAATTGTTCTTTTCTATGAGCCTAAAATATCAGAAGTAACAGTCCTAACTTACATGGACTTAAAAAAAAAAAAGTGGTAGCAGTAGTTATTCACGACTGCCTGAGTTAGTCAGGGACAAACAGAACCAATAGCCTACCTATATCTATAGAGAAAAGGTTTATTTTAAAGAATTGGCTCATGAGATTACAGCGCTGGCAAGTCCTCATCTGCAGCTTGGGCAGGGAAACCTAGGGCAGTGTGGATAATATAGTGCAAAGGCCGTCTGCTGGCATATCTCCTTCTTGCTTGGGGAAGGTTGGATTTGGCACTCACAGGGCTTTGATTGGATGAGGTTTATTCACATTACTGAGGGCAATCTGCTTCACACAAAACCCATCAATTTCAATGTCAATCTAATTTGAAACACCCTCATGGAGCTCGCCCGAGTCTTGTCCTCTCCTTCTCCTCCTCAGACATTATGTCCTTCACCATTCTCTCCACTGCCTTCTAGACCAACTACTGGTCGCTGGGCTTCATCCAGATGTCCAGCTACAATGTCCAGCTCACCAGCAGTGCACCCAGCATCTATGCAGGTGCCTGGGGCTTGGGCTCTTGGATCTCCATGGCCCGCTCCACCAGCTTCCAGGGCGGCTGGGGGTCTGGGGACCTGGCTATAGGGATGGACAGGGCTATGGCAGGAATTGGAGGCCCCCAGACTGAGAAGGAGACCATGCAAGAACTGAACAACTGCCTGGCCTACTTACCGGGACAGAATGAAGAACCTGGAGACCAATAATCGGAGGCTGGAGAGCAAAATCCAGGAATACCTGGAGAAGAAGGGGCCCCAGGTCAGAGACTGGACGCATTATTTGAAGACCATTGAGGACTTGAGGGCTCAGATCTTTGCAAATTCTGTGGACAATGCCCTCATCTTTCTGCAGATTGACAATGCCCGTCTTGCTGCTGATGACTTTACAGTCAAGTATGGGACAGAACTGGCCATGCACCAGTATGTGGAGAGTGACATCTATGGGCTCTGTAAGGTCGCTAATGACACCGATGTCACTTGGCTGCAGCTGGAGATAGAGATCGAGGCTCTCAAGGAGGAGCTGCTCTTCATGAAGAACAACAAGGAGAAAGTAAAAGCCCTGTAAGCCCAGGTTGCCAGCTCTGGATTGACTGTGGAGGAAGATGCCCGCAAATCCCAAGACCTGAGCAAGATCATAGCGGACACGCAAGCCCAGTATGATGAGCTGGCTTGGAAGAACTGAGAAGAACTGGACAAGTACTGGTCCCAACAGATTGAAGAGAGCATCACAGTGGTCACTTCACGGTCTGCTAGTGCTGGGGTTGGAGCTGCTGAGATGACGCTCACAGAGCTGAAATGTGCAGTCCAGGCCTTGGAGATTGACTGGGACTTTATGAGAAATCTGAAGTCTGGTTTGGAGAACAGCCTGAGATAGGAAGCCTGCTATGCCATCTCAATGGGGTCTTGCTGCATTTGGAGTCGCAACTGGCACAAACCTGGGCAGAGGGGCAGGGCCAGGGCCAGGAGTAGCAGGCACTGCTGAATGTCAATCAAGCTAGAGGCTGAGATCGCCACCTACTGCCACCTGCTGGAAGACGGGGAGGACTTCAACTTTGGTGATGCCCTGGACAGCAAGAACTACATGCAAACCATCGGCAGGACAGTGGACGGCAAAGTGGTGTCTGAGAGCCACCACACCAAAGTTCTGAGGCACTGAGGTGGTAGGAGCAGAGGTCCCTTTTGCCAATAAAGAGTTTGTAGGTCATTGAGGAAAAAAGAAACACAAATCACCCTCAGGGAAATACCCAGCATAGCGTTTGACCAAATGGCCCAGCCTCGCTGACACATAAAATTAACTATCACCCTGCCCAATGGGGCAAGGGTTGTAGTGAGAGGCTGCTGGTGCTTCAGTCCCTGGGAGACAGTACCTGAGAGGAAAAGTGGCCTGTCTTTGATTCCCAGCCTTGCTGTTTCCTAGTTCTCTGCCCTCGGGCAGATTAGTTAAGCTCCTTTAGTCTCAGATTCTTAAGTAATACATACGTATAGTTCTGAAAATTACTTATATGACATCCAAGCTCCCTTTGTAGATACTCAGTAATTGTTTCCCTGTTTCCTCAGGAACGTATTCTGCAGATCCTGCCTCAGTTTGAACCCCACTTTTTTTTTTTTCTTTTTGATAGAGTCTTGCTCTTCTACCCAGGCTGGAATTCAGGATGCAATCACACTCACCACAACCTCAAACTCCTAGGCTGAAGTGATTCTCCTGCCTCAGCCTCCTAAGCAGATGGGACCACAGATATGCCCCATCACACCCAGCTAAGTATTATTATTATTATTATTATTTGTAGTTTGGGGGCGGGGCCAGTTTTGAACCCACCACCTCCGGCATATGGGGCCAGCACCCTACTCCTTTGAGCCACAGACGCCACCCTTTTATTTTTTTGTAGAGACAGGGTCTCTCTATATTGCCCAGGTTGGCTTTCAACTCCTGCCCCCAAATGATCCTCCTGCTTCAGCTACCCAAAGTGCTGGGATTTCAGGTATGGACTATAGTGCCTTGCTGAACCAAACCTCTTATGAGATGATCCCACATCCTGGGCGATGACATTCTGCTTACAAAGTGACATTTGGATGACTAATTCCATTGTCTATGTATAGATACAAGAAATCTCATTGGAAAGGGTCATCTCATTGTTCATGAATACAATGGCATTGTTATCCATAAATCAGTGCCTTGGTCAGAAATTCTAAGAAAGAAATCCACTCCACTCTGAGGAACTCAAAAAGGGTTTGTTATCAAAACTGGGAGAACTCTCACAGAGACCTACTTGTAGGAAATAGCTTATCCTTACTGAAAACTGTAATATAATTTCATTCACTTCTCTTGGGATTGCTTTGCAATGTTCCAAGTGTTTGCTCCCTTGTAATTTGGGCCATAAGTTGTACTTCAAGGACTCTCTGACCTGCCCTCTACATAACCTTGTAGCTCCATGCACATGCCATCTGACCTACTTACCCTCTGTGTTTCTTACATCAAACTCTTGAGAGGATTTGATTGGTTACTAGCTGGCTTCTTTGGTTAGATGTTCCAATCAGCTGTGGCTAAGTGGAAATGGCTCATGTAATTGATAGACTAATGTTTCTAGGAATGTGAATTAAAAACTTAAACCCTGTCTCTACAAAAAATAAAATAAAATAAAAATTAGCTGGGCATGGTAGCACACACCTATAGTTCCAGCTACTTGGGAGGCTGAGGCAGGAGGGGATCACCTGAGCCCAGGAATTCAAGTTTATAGAAAACTGGACTCCAGCTGAGGTGATTGAGTGAGAGAACTTGTCTCTAAGAAAAATGAACAGACAAAAAAAACTCTCAAAACTAAAAGGGTAAGTTGATTATGGAAGGCAAAGTCACCTACAGCTTAGTTTCTAAAATGGTTGCTCACCTGGGTCCATCAGTGCACCTCCAAGAAGCCCACCCTCTGCTCTTACATCCCCAGCCTGGAGTTTGCCCTTAGCTCCCAGCAAGCCTCCAGACTACACAGGCTGGCCTCCTCTCCCTTAGCAAGAGGGGCCAAGGCTCTCATAGGCCTTTTTTTTTTTTTAAGAGACAGAGTGTCACCCTGTGCCCTGGGTAGAGTGCTGTGGCATCATAGCTCACAGCAACCTCAAACTCTTGGGCTCAAGTGATCCCCTCACTTGAGCCTCCCAAGTAGTTCGGACTACAGGCACGTGCCACATACCCAGCTAATATTTCTATTTTTCATTGAGATGGGTTCTTGCTCTTGCATAGGCTGGTCTTGAACTCCTGAGTTCAGGCAATCCACATACTCCAGAGTGCTAGGATTATAGGAGTGAGCCACCATGCCCAGCCCCACAGGCCTTTCTGCCTCTTGCATTCCTAGGGACTTCCAGTTGCCATTTGACTGGCCACTGGAGAACTTTGACCACTCCATATGTGACCTCCAAGTGACTGCCTCGACATCTGGAATGGACTGAACATTGCCTATTGTCCTGCTGTCTGTATTTTCCATCTCTCTGTCTCAGTGGCTCTTCTGCTGTTTGACTCCTCATCTCCCCATGGGCCCATGGATTTTGTCTATACTTGGATTTCCCTCAGTGACCAGCTAGATCTCTCTGGGGATGCCTCTGGCCCAGGCTCTATCCTATTTCTGGAGGGATCAACTCACAACTTTGGCTTTCTGAATTTGCAAAGCCAAGAAGCAGACTGGACAGAGCTGGATCCCCAAGACATGTGAGATACCTTGAAGGGATAAGTCTACAGCTGTCTGTCTGCCTCACCACTACAGGACGCCCAATGGAAGTGGCAACAAAGCATCGTAGAGAAAAGCAGCAGCGGGCTGGGGGGCAGCACATTTACTTGCCGTGGGAAACTGGCCAAGTTTTCTGAGACTTAGTCCTGTAAAATAAAGATAATAACACTTAAACCTTAGCATTACTAGAAAAACTAAGTGAATGAAAAATAATGAGCACATAATAAACAAATGGTAGCCCTTATTTGAAATCATTTTTATCAGTGTTAGTAACGTTTCCCAATCCCTAGAAAACAGCGAAAGAGAAAGTGCTGCCACCCTAGACAGCCAACGCCTCATTTTTGAGAAATAGGCTTTTCTCTCCACTCCATCTCTTCTACAAGGTCACTGTCGTGTGGGGGCGGTGAAGAAGTGACAGATATATTTATAGCAGTTAAGGAAGCTGTATTTTGGATTTGAAGAACTTCCCCCACCTAAAACTCTCTCCTGTAATAAAAGTTTAAAGTCCTTTCCTTGCAGCTTACCTTAATTTTTTTTTCTCAAACTACAGCTGCAATGTCACATTGAGGTTTCTTTCTCTGTGCAAACACCACTCTCCTAAAAGATACTTCTTACTCAATTTTGGTCAGAAGGAAAATTATTTCTAAGTCATCTTTCCTATGTCCAGGAAGTATACAGTAATTAAAACATGATTTGAAAACAATAAACAAGAACAGGAACAAGAAATAATTTATAGCATCTGTGCAATCCTTTTGCTCTTTCATGAACTTACATATTTATGTGTTTGACTAAAACCTATGAATACTAACTGGCTCTTTATTCCCGTAAATGAGACTGTGGTGAGGAGTGAATTAAAGGAGGAAAGTGTAGGACACATAATTGAAAAATAAGATGGAGCGATGGATTTTAGATGCCTGTCTGCCACTGAATCATTTTGTGACTCTAACTAAGTACAACAATTCGTGCTCTGGTTCCCACCTGGAAAATTATGATAATGTAACTATCTAGAAAGTACGGCATGAAGTTCTATTTTTTAAAAGGAGGAGAAGCATCAACAAGATTTGTGGACTTTTGCATTCAAATGGGCAAATATTCAAAATGAGAATCCAAGAAATTAGAATCCTTGTTTCAGGTTAAGCCTGAAACATTCTATCTGTAGCTAACAGAATTTGTAATATTTGAAGAAGCCAGGTCAAATCTAGGGTTTCTATCAAATTAATAACAGTCATATATTGTTCAGGCAAAGGGACAGATAAACAGGCAATTTATAAAAAAGAGTAAACATATTTGGCCAAGAAAGATATAAAAATTACCAACCTCACTGCTAACACAAAAATTGCAGGTGAAACAACAGGTAACATTCTTTTCACTTTTCAAATTAGAAAAAAAGTAAACAGTCTGATGATACAAGTCCAGCTTTAGTAAGAGTGTGAGGGAATGAGCATACTATTGGTGACAGTACTAGTTAATACAGTATCAGATTTTTGAAAACTCTAAAAATTTAGTACCTCTAACAATTTTAAACATGCATGCCTTTTGGTCAAGAAATTCTACTTCTGGGGCCGGATGTGGTAATCCTAGCACCCCTATAATCCTAGCCTTCTGGGAGGCCAAGGTGGGTGGATTGTTTGAGCTCAGGAGTTTTAGACCAGCATGAGCAAGAGTGAGACCCCATCTCTAAAAATAGCCGGTGTTGTGGCAGGCACCTGTAGTCCCAGCTACTCCAGAGACTGAGGCAAAAAGATTGCTTGAGCCCAAGAGTTTGAGGATGCCGTGAGCTCTGACACCATAGCATTCTATCCAGGGCAACGAAGTGAGATTCTATCTGAAAAAAAAAGAAATTCTACTTGAAGGCATCCATCCTACCTAAATATACTATGCAAAGGTGCACATATGACAGTCTTTGTAATGGCATGGAAAGGACACCTGAATATCTATTAATACAAATGTTGCAGGAAGATGAGGGCCCAAAAGAGAGAGAATCACTCCAACACCAAGATATGGAGGAAGGACTTTATTTCAGCTGGTGGAGCCACAGCAGACTAGAGTCCAACAATGGCCGAGTTCCCCAACTGGTTCAGTCTTTTCCCTTTTATCTCCAGTCAGGCACTCCTTGTCCATGGGTACCCTTCTCATTGGTCAGTATGAATCAAGCTGGAAAAGTAGGCTCAGGCTTTTACAGAAGCAGAAGCAAGCATTAGTTTCCAGGTCCCAGGAAATTAAGTTTCTATAAATTCCTAAAGGCTGAGTCACTATGGAGAGGATCTTGCAGGTGTGTCCTTGGGGCTTCCTGTGAGAAGACTTTTGTTCTCTTAGATCTTACTTTTCCAGGGTATCCTCTCTCAGAAAGTGATTCAATGACTTATGGTACATCCATATCACCATCTGCCACTGTCAAAAAAAGGAATGAAGTAAACCCATGTATACTGACAGAATAGGAAGAGAGGACTATTCACAAAAAAGTTGTTAAGTCATAAAAAGAAGTTATAGAATAATATGTAGACCATGAGCTCCTTTTCTAAAAAAAATCCAGTAAAAGTCATTTGAGGGAGATAGTAAGAGGAAGCACTAGTAAGAGGGAGATAGAGGAAGACTGCATACAAGTTAAGGGGGAACTTTTCTTTTTTTACTTTATATACTTCTACATTATAATTTTATAGCAGGTGTAAATTGTTTTTGTTGTTAAAATAATTTAGGACAGCATATAATTTTATATAGACATGCTTTTACAGCTAACTCTTCCTCAGCCAACGCCCCACACTACAGAAGAACAACCTATCTTTGGGGTTTCTCTTCCTGTTCTGGGAGGCATTTTTATGTAAACAACTGCTTCCTTTTATAAAAGAATATTTATTTATTATTGAAAATTTGCAAAATATGGAAAATCAGAGAAAATAAAGCCATTAATCTCACTCTGTAAAGTGTACATATATTTTGCTATATTGCCTTTCAGTCTTTTTTCTGTAAGTTCTAAAAAATTAAATTATGGATATAGTCTTATCCATAGTATACTGATATTTCACTTAATGATTCATTATGAACATTTCTTTATGTTATTAATAATTTTTTGACATAAACTTTCATAGTCATAGAATGTACCATATTATGATATACCATCAGTTATTTAATACTGAACACTTTGATAGTTACTAAGTTTTTACAATTATAAGCTAGATGTGTATATATGTAGATTGATAGATGCATAGTCTATTATAGCTCTGATTATATCTTCAGTATAAATTTCTAGGAAAGGAAGAAGAGCGGAATTGCCAGGAATGTTTTAAAGAGTCTCAATACACATTGCCAACATATACTGGCTTCCAAAAAGGCTGAATTAATGTTTACTCCTACTAGAAAAGAATTAGACTAAATGAAGCTTTGGTCATTGTACTATGGCCAATGTTTTGATTTTTAATTCAGATAAATAATAAAAACAAACTTTGGCCTATTTCATAGGTAAAAATATTTTTTTCCTTTTGAAAGCTTGTATTAGTTAAAATTTTAAAAGTACATTATATTTTAAATTATATTAAATTTATTTAAATATATAAAAATTTTGCAAATACATTCCTTTTGAAAGCTTCTGTAGTTAAAATTTTAAAAATACATTATACTTCAATTTATAGTTTTAAAAAGAACATTTTCCTCCATAGCCAAAGAGCATTATCCTAGTTAACAAGATTAATAGCAAATTTTTAATATTATCTAATATATATTTCACAGTTACATTGCATCAGTTGTCTCAAAAATTTCTTTTCTGGTTTGTTCAAAACAGGGTTCAACCGAAAACCATGCATTGTACCTAGATGTTATGTTACGTCTCTGGAGATTCTTTTAATCGACAGTTTATTTCTTTCTTCTTTCATGCACTGACTTAATTGAAGTTGTATGCAGAATGTTTTTTATCTTTCAGGATTCATCTGGTTGCTTTATTGTAGTGCTGTTTACCTTTCTATTCTGTGTAACTTTTGTAAACGCAGAGCTAGCTAGATTGAAGATAAACATTTTTAGGAAAAATACATCTCAGGTGAGGTGTAGACATGTTACTGTGTCACATCAGGAGACTGACCCCATAACATCTCCCCAGCCAATAAGGATGTGGAGATGACTCCTGGATTATGATGAGGGCGACCTGCTTCCTCCCTTGTGTGGGTAGATTTTCCCCTTGGGACTAGACCGTAATCTGTGTGATTTACTTAGGCACTGTAAGAATATCCTTTGTCCATCTACCATTCACCTAATGATTTTACCACTAAGTTAATTTCTACCTAAATTAATGTTTTTTTCAGGGTAGAAAATAACAATTTTCTAATGCTATCGTTCCTTCTGTTATTTTATTTCCTATTATTCTATTAAGGAAGGCTTTTCTTTCTCAATTGAGACTACTTGTTTACTCTGAAATACAGCTACTACTAGAAAGGCAGAATATCTAACGTTTTCCCCTTCCATCATCATTTAAATATTTGTTAGCCATTTAAGAGTTCTTTTATGAATTGTCTTTTCGGGTCCTTTGTCTATTTGCAATAGGACTATTCCTCATTCCCTTATTAATATGTTGGCATTTTTCATCACACATAGCATATACCTCAGTCAGTTTTATTTTGTTTGAATTTTAATTTTGTTCATTTTTTAATTGTACAGATGTCTTATACTTTTATTTAACCTAGTCTCTTACCTTTTTCTTTGTGGTCTTTTCATTTCTTTCATGTTTAGAAACCCTCTTTATCCCAAAGGCAGATCCATCATTATTTTTTATAGCTGTCTTATAATTGTTATATAGTTGAATTTTTTGTTGACAATTATAGAATAAGCTTATTTCAGAAACACCAAACCAACCTTAGCATTTCTCCAGTGAAAATCTTTTGGTGTCTTCCCATTGTCTGCAGGATAAAAGTCAAACTTGATAGCTTGGCATACCAGCTCTTTGGAGTCTGGCCTTTCTCTTGCCTTCATTTCCCATCTACACTCCCAGCAATAGCAGACCACTTTTAGTTCCCTAAATAGTTAATACTGGTCCATGTGTCTATGCCATTACGACTATGAATTCTCTTCTTCGTGAACAACCACCATCTGCCAGAAAAACTTAATTCTTCCTATAACTCTGAAATATCACCTTGTAACAAAGTTTTTTTTTTTTTTTTACATATACATGTGTTAATTAGGTTTCCACTTTTTGCCTTCACAAAATTAAAAAGGGTTAAATTTTTTTTTTTTTTTGAGATGGAGCCTCAAGCTATCCCCCTGGGTAGAGTGCCATGGCATCACAGCTCACAGCAACCTCCAACTCCTGGGTTCAAGCGAGTCTCCTGCCTCTGCCTCCCAAGTAGCTGGGACCACAGGTGCCCACCACAACGCCTGGCCATTTTTTGGTTGCAGCCATCATTGTTGTTTGGCAGGCCGGGGCTGGGGATTCGAACCCGCCACCTTAGGTGTACATCGCTGGCGCCTTAGCTGATTGAGCCACAGGCGCCGAGCCTGAAGTGTGATTTAATCAAAAGCATCCAGAGTGTTAACACCAGGTGCAGACAGGACAGCTGCCTATCAGGGATGTTGTTGACTTGGATCAATGTTATTTTAAATGTGAGCCTTCTAACTACTATGTTTCCCTGAAAGTAAGACACTGTCTTATATTTATTTTTTTCTCAAGAGGACGTCTTATTTTTATTAAGTATAATACAACAATCTACATTTATTCAAATACAGTTAAGTCATCTTCTTCTGGAACCTGACAGGTGGAGCCGACCTTGTTGGTGGGGCTGGGTGCTAGTGATGTGTGAGCTCCTTTCCCCTAGCCATTCCCACGTGCGCAATAGGGATGCCTGCAACCATGGTTACCACATGTGCACCTGCTGAAGAAAGGAGCTGTTGCAGATAAAAGGCATTTCAGTCTTCCTTACCGCTCTGCACGCAAATGCATGGCATGGCTATGCAGGTACATTGCATAGCCATGCCCATCCCTAGGTCTTATCAGGGTAGGGCTTAATTAACAAATGCATAGAAATCCTGCTAGGGCTTATTTTTTGGGTAGGTCTTATTTTCCGGGAAACACGGTATAAGAGTTTATTATGTCGTACTGTGAGCTACCTTTTTTAGTAGGTGATTTGCTGTGATTCATATTTGGAAATTCCTGAAGGTTACTTTAGTGAAGATTTCGTTTCCTACATAGACCCCAGCCTTCTAAGTGTTTTAGACTTATTTGCATTTGTTGACTTGGTGTCACTTCACAATTATGAACCAAAAAATTGATGGATCTTGAGAGTTTGTTATTCTTTCAGAGCTCTATGTCTCAGTGGTGGAAGAAATAAACCTTTTAGTTTAGCCTTTAAAATGCTATGCCTTGTTATTCAATAAGTCCTGGACTACACCCTTCTAAGCTTCAAAGAAACTGTCCTTAATTGTTGTTTAGGTCTAGTAATGGTTTTGAAGTTTATAGAGCATAAATACATGCTTCTCCCCAGCATGGGAAAATTGAAATGAAACTCTTTTGAAGTCTAGAATGATTTCATGATTCCTTAGAATGTGCTGGTATTTTAATTTATTGGTTATTTTATATATTTTGCTTGTGGCAACAGCATTCATAAAACACCAATAAGAAGGCTCGGCGCCTGTGGCTCAATCGGCTAAGACGCCAGCCACATACACCTAAGGTGGCAGGTTCGAATCCCCAGCCCGGGCCCGCCAAACAACAATGATGGCTGCAACCAAAAAATGGCCAGGCGTTGTGGCGGGTGCCTGTGGTCCCAGCTATTTGGGAGGCGGAGGTAGGAGACTCGCTTGAGCCCAGGAGTTAGAGGTTGCTATGAGCTGTGATGCCATGGCACTCTACCCAGGGGGATAGCTTGAGGCTCCGTCACACAAAAAAAAAAAAAAAAAAAAAAAAAAACACCAATAAGAAAAACATACCTTGGTTCATTATTATCAAACATCTTTGATATTTGTACTAAATAAATATGGATGAGTAAAGAATATATACATGGTTAATCAATGAGGGCAAAAAAGGAGACAAATCTCTTTGAATAAAGGATGCTTTTAAAATAGCCCCATGGCCTAAATACGACACAGAATAATGTCATCGTA
>CAUYQV010053447.1:0-13288 GCA_963574575.1 Galagoides demidoff | reverse complement strand
GAGGACTCATGGGATGGAGCAGCCTCTGTTGAGGGTGTGCAGTTGGCAGAGGAGAGCAATGCAGGCAAACGCCCAAGGCTGGAAAGGCTTGGCCAGGACCAGAGAGCAGAGGTGAGGAGAGCACCAAGTGAGGGCTCATGAAGGGCAGGGGAGTGGAAGAGAGAGAGACAGAGGGGGACAGAGATAAGGCGCTCTCCCCAAGATGCATGTGCCCTGTCTCCCCACCTTCACTCTAATTCAGAGGGTGCCAGTCCTCAGGCATTTAATGGAATTCCCAGGGCCCAGCCCTCTGAGGGGACAGTGCCCCTCCCTCCTCCATGGTCTTTCCAGCCTTGTCCAGATACTGGGTTTGTTGTTGCTCCTGCAGCTTCGTGGACAATCCACTGGGGCAGCGAGGAACCCATCCTACCCAACTACTGGCTTCCCCAGTGGCACATGCAGCAACTCGTGGTATCTGTCATCAGATACAGCTGCTGTATCAGAGTGAGAGGCTGAGGCCAGGGTGAGGTTCCATGGCCTAGTTCCTGCCTCTCTGCCCCTTGGGAGCATGGACAGGAGTTGGGGCAGTACAGCAGCCCCAGCCCAGTCTTGACCCCCTTGAGGCAGGCAGAGGAGAGAGAGGCCTCCATCCCTACCCTGTGAGAGACACTCAGCACATGGGGTACTCCTGGTCATGGGATGGCTTCCCACATCCGCTGTCTACTTCTACGTGTCCAGAACTGATCTGCACCCCTCACCCTCACTTAGCCCCTAGCACATTCCCCACTCACAGGACAGGGCCCAGAGCCCCTCTGGGCTAGAACAAAACAATGGACACACTCAGCTTCCTTTAGAATAACTTTGTTCCTGGCTCAGCCAGAGTCCTTCCTTGGTGCCAAGGTCAGTCAGACCCCAAAATCAATCTTTGGAAAGGACAAAGGACAATATGGGCACATGGTCACACCTGCCCATCCCTCTGACCCTGGAGCAAAGGGGACACAGGAAATGTCTGACCCCTTCATCCCAGGTTCTTCCTCGGCATTATCCTCTCCTTGCTTCCCCAGGTCACTGGGCCATACCCCCTTCTCGAAAACCTCGGGTCACAAGGTAGGTAGATGGTCTAAGCTCTGTGTCTCAGGCGGCTATCTCACAGAAGGCCTTCATCACACAGAACATCTGAGTGATCTAATAGGGGCCCCAACTTTGAATAGGCTGGCAGGGGACAGGGGCCTTATTCACACAGATTCCATCATCTCTCTTATCCATGTCACAGTCCATGTCTGGTCTGGTCCTCAGGTTCATGTCGGTGACCTTGGCCTTGACTGAGCTATGCAGGGACTCATGCCACATTGGAAATGCCTTCTATGGCTCTATCACTTCCTCCATTCTTGCCTTCCTTCAGGGAAATTCTTGGAAGTACAAAGTGATTCCCATTCCAGTTGATGCAAATACAGAGGCAAAGATCATATTACCAGGTGAATACAAATTAGACTCAGCTTTGTTCTGTGTTAAGGCACCCCAGAGAGAAAACTATTTTTCTCCAGAGAGAGTCCAGAAGGGGGTTTCCTTGTCATGGAAGAGTTTGTCCTGAGAGAATTCCAGACAGATCATCTGAGAGGGGCTCAAGATGCTTCTAGAGGAGAGAAGGACTGGACCAGGTGAACTCTGCTGTGTCCAGAAAACTCAGTGTGTTATGGCTCAGCCCAGGGGGGATTGGGGGGAGCAATGGGGGAGAAAGCAGACAGGAAAGCCCAGAAGGTGAAGGGTGCACAGGATGACAGGGAGCGCAGCTTTATCCAGAGAACAGGGAGCCCCTAGGGGTTTTCGGCAGGGAGCAGGAATGGAGTGGGATAGTGTTTCAGATGCCCGGAATGGATGGTGCAGCGTGAACAGGAGGCCAGGAGGGGCCCACTCCCAGGGATGACAGCAACACCAGCAAAACAAAGGCTGAGCACTCACTAGAATAAAGGAAATGCCAAAATGACCCTATTCCCTGGTTCCACCTCAATGGTCCAGGCACACCCAGTTTCTGTCCCGTTATAGTTGATAATCCTCCCCTTGCCATCTGTGTAGTGGCCGCCACAATCGCCAGGCTCTACAAGAGATCAAATGGAATCAAGGCCCTGAAGGTTCATGACTGAACTTCCCAATGTCCCTCCCTCAGGGATCAAGGGTGACACTGAACATCCTAGGTAGGTAGCCCCCAAAATAAGGTAGACTCATTAACTATTCATATATTTGAAGTGACCCCTTCCCATATTAAATTACCATGCTTGTCCCCATAGGTAAAAAGAAACTAATGACCCCTCACTGTAACATTTATTGACATCTACCTTACTGCCAGATTTTTAAGCAGAAAAATAGAACTTTTTCATCTTTTGAGTATTTTTCCCATGGGAAGCATACGAAATAGCAAATAGGGGGGACATCTGGGCCCAAACTGTCAGGTGAAGGAAAACCCAGGTCCCTGTCCCTGTGAGGCCAGAGGGAAGGGGCTCCAGGGCCCTGCTCACTGAGGCCTCTGGCCCCACTGCTGAGACTGAGGATGACAACAGCACCTTTGTCCAGGGCCAGATGCGTCCATGTCTGTTAAGTGCTCAGCCTGTGCCCAGCACATCCTGCTCACTGGGAACATCAATCAATTAATCACCAAGTGGCCACACTGTGGGAGACCGTCCTCCTGTCCCTGCACCCTTCACACTGCCAGCATTGCCTGTGCCTTCAATGCTCTCACCTTTGACACTGAGGAAGGGGCCACCTCACAGCCCTGCAGAACTTCAGGCCTTTGGAGGAGGTGCGTGCCCTCCTATGACACAGGTCATGTGGACAGAGTCCTTTCTCTGCCTGGGGAGGCTATGTAGAGGGCAAGGTAGGGGAGGTGCCCTGGGCTGCGGAGGAGAACACAAGAAAGCCTGGGGGCAGGTAGGGAAGTGAAGCCTGATCCAGTGTCAGGACCAGACATAACAAGTGCTTTGGGCCAAGAAATCTCCCCAGCCTGTGCCCTTCCCATAGAATCATTTGGAGTCCAAATCAAAAGCACATCATCTCTGCGATGACAGGGGCAGGGGGATAATCCTTTGGCATTTATCTGTATTCCATACAGCTGAAACAGTTGTGGCTGAAAGACACACAGACAAAACAAAGAAATTAAAGCTGAATTCAGGGATTAGTTAGGGCAGGAGAATGGAAAATGACCACACTGTGAGGATGACTTTGAGTACGAGGGACAGAGCTGAGTAGGCAGAGGAGATGGCATCAGTGTTCCCATGTGTGGTAACAACCCTGGGCCACCCAGAGAGAAGTGGGGAGAAGGTCTGGCTGTCAGCACCTGAAGACCACCTCACTCACTGCTTTCTCTGTGTCTCCAATTTCAGTCAATTGAGGTTCAGTTTTCCCACTGTATGGGCACACTCAGAAAACACATCCCTGATACCGGCGTTACACTGGTTCTATTTACTTTAGATTTTTCCAATATTAGCACTCATGTCCCATGTCCCAGGAAACCAAACTTTCAGGGAAAACCCCAAGAAGGTCAGCAACCCTAACTCTGACCTGAACATTTCTTGTTGTAACTTCTGTAATGATTTAAATCACCTACTTTGTTTTATTAAACCAATTGAATAAAATCTGCAGTTGGTAGAAATAACCCATTGTAAATTTCTCTGAGAACGCAGGTAAATACTTGATCTGAGAGAGAGCTGTAACAGCCCAAAATGAGTGATTGAGGTAAATATCTCCATCAATGGAGGTTTATTAGGCCCAAGTCTGACAAGGTGTCTGAGAAAGGCACAGCACAGAAGCATCTGTGACCTGTGCTCTTTGAAAAGGGACTTGGGACTCAGTATTCCAGGGAAGAAGACATAGAGGAAGAGGTAGGAGGGGCTGGGCAGGGAGGCAAGTGGATACATTCTTATCAGGCTCCAACTAATGCTGAGGAAATTGACTATTTTTATTAAATCATGCCTGTGTATATTAATGCATTTATGGGGTACAATGTGCTGATTTTATATACAATTTGGAATGCTTACCTCAAACTGGTTAACATGGCCTTCTTCTCTCTTAATTGTTGCATTAGAACATTTATACTCTACTCCTAATGGATTTGACATATACCCTTAATGCAAGGGTCCATGCAAGGGTACACACCCTTATGCATAATAGGTGAAGTGCTACCAATTACCCTCCCTCCCGCTTATCTCCTCCCTCCCCTCCTCTCATCCTCTTTTCCCTCCTTCATTCTGGGCTATAGTGTTTTATCATTATATGAAAGTGTGGGTGATTATATATTGGTTTCATAATAGTACTGAGTACATTGGATACTTTTTCTTACATTGTTTAGATACTTTACTAAGAAGAATATATTCCAGCTCCACCCATGTAAACATAAAAGAGGTAAAGTCTCCATCGGTTTATGGCTGTATAATATTCCATGGTATACAGACACCACAATTTGTTAATCCATTCATGGGTCGATGGGCACTTGGGCTGCTTCCATGACTTGGGAATTATAAATTGGGTTTCAATAAACATTCTGGTGCCAATATCTTTGTTGAAAAATGATTTTTGGTCATCTGTTTATATTCCTAGTAGAGGAATTGCAGGATAGAAGAGCAGGTCTACTTTTAGGTAGTAGTTAGAAGTTTCTTCAAACTTCTTTCCAAAAGGAACATATTAGCTTGCATTCCCACCAGCCATGCAGAAGTGTTCCCTTTTCTTCACATCCACGCCAACAACTGTAGTTCTGTGATTCTGTTATGTGGGCTACTCTTACTGGAATTAGATGATATCTCAAAGTGGTTTTGATGCATTGACATTTTATATACACTAAGGTAAAGGTGTGAAGGGAAGAAGGGACAGGAGGGACAGTCAATTTTTCAGATGCTTTTGGGTAGAGTGGATAAAGATGAAACCTGTCATCTCTTTGTTCTGCACCAGGAAGGAGAAATTGTAATCAATATTATCACTGTGAGAACAACAGACTTCAGTTTCAGGAGCTAGACTTAGCCTGCAGACCTGAAGTTACAATTTTCTTATCCTTGTTCATGGAAAGCCAAAAGTTGTTCGCTAGGAAAGACCTGAGGGGATGTTCCTGGCAGATGCCTGAGGGCTTTACTCTTTTGTGGGGACCTGGCTAATGCAGATATTGGTAACAGCTGTGTATTTGGAAGTGGGTATTGCATGACTCAGCCTCCAGGCTTGACTTTCCCTATAAGGAGTTAGGGATCTGGGGGGTTGGTCCTCAGGTTCTATTTCTCTTTGTACCTGCATAGTTAGGTGGCATACCATGGTTGACACAGCACTGTGACTCATCATCCGCACATGATTCAGGCCAGCGCCCCAGGTTCAGATCAGATGACCCCGGCTCTAGGTGGCATTAGAAGACAGCAGCTTTTGTCATTTCTTCAGTCCCCCT
Source organism: Galagoides demidoff (assembly GCA_963574575.1). Taxonomy (NCBI): domain Eukaryota; kingdom Metazoa; phylum Chordata; class Mammalia; order Primates; family Galagidae; genus Galagoides; species Galagoides demidoff. Next base: position 7,896 of record CAUYQV010053447.1, on the reverse strand, counting down.
AACCTCACTTGTTCCTCTGTAAAACGGGCATCCTGATCATGATGTTCTTGTAGGCACAGGAGGTTGAGCTCCACAGTGTGCACAGTACCCAGCTCAAGTGGCCTGACACATGCCTGTCCGACACCCTGTACTGTCATATTTCCTTCATATCTCACCTTTGATGGTTTTTACTACTAGGGGAATTATTAACCTTTGGAACGCTATACAATTGATTCTGTAAACAATGCCCAGGCAGGACCTGGGAGCACACATATGGATGATGATGCACTGACCTCCGCAGTGGAAGGAAGTGTCTTCCCATAGCTGAGGTCACCTTCAGGTCTTCTCTGCCAGATTTCAATCTTGGTGTCCAGAAAGCAGACCTCAAGGTCAAATCCATTACGTGTCTGACACAGCAAGTGACATCTCTGGATGGGGCCGGCATCTGCCATGGTGTCCTCTCTACTGGATTCTTAAGTGCAGGAGTTGAGGGCGGGAGAACAAGCTGTCCCTGAGCAGGCACTACATTAACAACTCTGCAGCCTGTGAGGTTCACCTCAAGGGGCATCTCAGGAATACTTAATAATTAACAAACAGTAAGTTAACTTCCAAGCAATTTTTTCTACATTGATTCCAAAGAACAGGCCTGTTGGGCTTATTGTTCTACACTTGAGTTTCTCAGGGGCCTTGAGAAAGAACATGGTGTCACACTGCATTTACTACTGTCTGCCCGCAAGCCCAGGGCACTTGCCTTTCTGTCCTCTGGCTTCAACTGGACAAAGGAAGGAAAAAGTGAGGCACATTAGCGTCGCCCTCCAAGAACCTGTGATGCCAGAGCCAGTGCCACTGAAGCCCTGCTGCACCCAGTTTGCAGCAAAAGCATAAACCCTTCTCCAAGTACAGAATGGAACAGGCATCAGAGGCTAGGTGACAACGTTTTGCCAGGATGAGTGAAGCTGCTGTGGTGCCCGGCACGCTGCAGGAATCTTGGAGGCAAGAAGGCAGGCAGAAAGGAGCAGCACCTGGTGAGGGTGTGCAGGTGGCAGAGGAGAGCAATACAGGACAAACGCCCAAGGCTGGAAGGGCCTGGCCGGGACCAGAGAGCAGAAGTGAGGAGAGCACCAAGTGAGAGCTCAGGAGGGCCAGGGAGAGGAAGAGGAGAGACAGAGGGGAACAGAAACAAAGCGCTCTCCCGAAGACACACATGCCCTGTCTCCTCACCTGCACTCTAACTCAGAGATGGCCACTACTAAGGAATTTAATGCAATTCTCAGTTCCCAGCCCTCTGAGGGGACAGTGCCCCTCCCTCCTCCATGGTCTTTCCAGCCTTGTCCAGATACTGGGTTTGTTGTTGCTCCTGCAGCTTTGTGGACAATCTACTGGGGCAGCGAGGAGCCCATCCTACCCAACTACTGGCCTCCCCAGGGGCCTCAGCTACCCATCAGATGCCACACTGATGCATTCCAAGTAGGAACCCCTCCCCAGCCCCTGCCATGGGTCACACCACTGGGAGCGCCTCCACAGCACCACCCTGTCTAATGCACTCAGCTAGTGCTGGGGGAAGCCCTGCCTGGGTTCAGCTGCATCTCAGTAGATGTCACTTGAGGCAAGAAGAGACCCAGAGAACACATGTCAAGAAAATATTCAGTAATCAAGATGGCATCAGCCTAGTGACAGGGACATTGCCCTGTTTGTCCCTTCCTCCTCCAGCTGTAGGAGGCAAATGAGCCATTTGTGTGGAGGAGAGAACCCTGAGGTCCATCAGCCAAGGCATTTGTTTCTATGCAACAAGCAAACCACAAAATCTCTGAGAGTTAAACAAGGAAGCAATGAGGGGCCCAGGGGCACTGCCTTACCTGTACTGAGCAGCAGTGCCAAGGTGAAGGCTCTGGACACCACCATGCTCAGCAGGAGGAGGCAGCACACTCTGCAGTGTGCTCAGCTCTGCTGGCCATAGGCTATATAGAGACACTCCTGAACCCTGGCTCCTCCCTCCCAGGTGCAGGCCAATCTGGCCCAGCTGCAGGCTCTGAGGGTGCTGCAGTATCACCTGGGTGATCTGGGGGTGGGGTGAACTTAATGCCAACTAACCCTTATATTCTCGGCCAGGTTCTGAGTCCTTGTCACCTGGCTTGAGACACAATGGCCATGCGCTTTTTCTCTTTCCTTGTCCAGGTGGTCTCTGACGAAGACTCAGATTGGGCACAGGCCAACAAGACCTTTAGTTTCAGCAGCTCTTTTTTCTGTCTAAGGTAATTCCTAGCACATTTAGCTTTATTACTTTACAAAATCACTACAGCTGGGAGCCCTTCCTTGTGTGGGTGATCTTCCTATTGGCAGGGTATTCTCCTGTTGATCTCAGCTGGGTGGTTTGCACCTCTAACTTTATGTAATGGAATTTTCCCCCTCATTTGGAGAAGGCTTGGTTAATACCTACTTTATTTTAGGTAGCTCCTGATAAAGTAGCCTCTGCTTAATATCTACTTTATTTTAGGGAGCTCCTGTAAAGTAGCCCCTGATACTAAAATTATAGGTGAGAGCCAAGTGTTCACACACCAATAGACACATTTTAAAAAATCATGACTCTTTTTGTGTCTTAAAAAAATTACTAAAATAAAAAGAAAATTAGTAAAATTATCATGTAAAATTCCCCCTCCCTATACTAAAAGGAGTGACACCATTCTTATCTTCAAGGGCAGAGAATTGCGTCTAGGAGAATATCATATAGGTTTTATTAGACTAGCTTTTACTTTTTAGACTTTGCCACTTAATAAAGTCACATTTTCAAAGTTAACTATTCTTTGTCCAATACATTATATTGAATAAACAGTGTATTGCTAGCTGACTTTAACTATTTTAGCCAAAATTTGATTTCCAGATCCTATATGATTGCAAACTTAATAAGGAAAATCCTGAAATTTACCATTATCCTACTTTGTTAGAGGAATAATGTTAGTTTAACTGTTCTTCATCAGCCAGTGAAGTTATCTTTTACTATTTCATGACTAAAATTCTAAAAGTGAAGTTGTAAGATCTTTACGTGTATGTACATGTGTTTAGATGTGTTCATGCATATTTAGATATGGATATCTATGATGAGTTATGTTCTCTATATAATAACTTGTCATGTAATCAAGTAGAAATCCCTTAAGAAATTGTATCCTGATGGTTTAAATGAATGGGTGCTCATTTAAAAATATATTGTAATGAACCCAAATTTATTTAACATGACATGTAATTTAAGTAAATCTTTGATAAAGTGATTGGTTTTAAAACTGTTAACATAATAAAATCAGAAATGTCTTGAAAATTGTCAATAAACATTTTTGCCTGGGTTCACTGGTCAGACAAGTTTACGTTTGCCTCTGAAATATGTTTGAAGGTCATAGAGCTATGACTCCAGTCTAAAACAAACTGATTTTTTAATATAATTCCTTAATAAATAAGACTAATTTAACATTGTTGACAATAATAATAGTTGTGTATTCTAAGTTAACAACAGAATGTGCATGCATTTAATTTTAAGGTGTTACTTAGGTAAACACCTGATATTAACAGGCTATAAAATTGGTTAAATATTTAAAAAGGAATGACATACTGACTAGCCCTGGCTAATAACAGAGGATTCACTAGTCTTCTATGTATAATTACTGAAAATAAATAAATTAGCTCTTTATGAATTCAAAAAACATTCATAAATATACTTTTCATGTAATTTAAAACCTTAAATTTATGTTTAACTTAAAAATAAATATTAAATGTCAGGGTCATTTCCAATAAGATAAAAATTAAACCAAATTTCTGAGGAAATGTAAGTTCATTCTTGGCCTCTGAAATCTTATAAAATACTAAAATATATTTAGACCTATTACCCACAACAGAAATTTGTTTAAAAAAACAATTTTGCAGGGGCAGAGGTAAGATGGCGGACTGCAGCCAGCTTTCCATAGAGGCTCCCATCCAGAAGGAGAGTTAAAAGACAGAAGTTTAGCAAGTAAGCCAATGGCTAAGAGCTGAGTCAAGAAAGAAGGTTGAAGAACACATATCAACCCTGCTGAGGCAAGCTGCGACACCAAAGATACAAACAAAAGGTACTGAATCCATCACCAAGTGGACAGGATTCCCATCCCCCATGAGAAGGGCTCACAATAAACTCCATAAAAACAAGCGAGCAAAGTTCAAATGTCCTCCCATTCTATCCCACAGGAGAGACCCTCTAAAAACTGGACCTCCTACCCGTACTTTGGTGCCATGGCACTCTCCTGCAAGGCATAAAACTGTATATATTCTCTACCTGCAATTCTGAACTCCCAGCACTCCCCTCCACTCTCACCCCAAGGTCTGGAAGCCTGTCCCCCATGGAGTCCAGATTCTTGAGCATTTTCTCCAGAGGTGTGGACAGGGGAAGGGCGCTTGCTCAGCTGTGCTGATTCTGTGGCACGGGAATAAGAAGAGGATAGTGAGCTGAGAGGGAACCATACAGGAGTGGCAGCAGTGCTCCCAGACATAGAACAACAGCAGCTGTGGGAACAATAAGACTCATGCTCCTGGACTGGCTATCCCGGACAGACACACCCTATCTCTCTGGGCAACCAGAGGAAGCCAGGCACCTTCTCCGGTGGCAGGTATTGGCAGACAGATCTGGGACATGAGTAAAGGAGCACGGGGACTAGAATACACGTGCACAGGGCTAGCAGAGTTCCAGGGAGGGGCCAAGCCAGAGGCCTGCTTTACTGAGGCTGAGACACATCTGGCCCCCAGGGTATCATAACTGAGACAAAGGCAAGCAGGCAGAGGCAGGAACTGACAGTTCCTCCAACTGCTTGCCACTGCCCAGAACTGAGTCATGGTTTCATTCACATTAAGCAGCATCTGATAACCAGGACAGAAACAAACTCTGTGAAGTTGTGCTGTTCTGCCAGAAACATCAATCAGGGGTAGGGCTGGAACTGAGTGAACCACCCCACCTGAGGTTGTCAGGCCTCACCTCCAGCTGCTGGATAGTGGCCAAGAACAGAGACCTGGCTGAGGAGACATAGATCTTTCTCTGACTCAGGCAGGTGTAAACCGCTGGGGCATCTGCTCATTGGAGTGAAATAGGTCACAGCCCCAGCCCCACTGTGGTTACCAGTGACTGGGTATAATAGAGGTGCAATGTGGGGAAGGAAGCATCAACCTTTGCAGACTAATTTACTTGCTGGGTTAATCCTTCTGACCTCACGGAGCACCAGAGCCAGTCATACCTGAGCTGCCAGCAGACCCCTGCTATCTAGTTGCCAGAGACCTTTTGAACTCCCCCACTTGAGACCAGTGCTGACTGGGACAATTGATTTGGCCCTCTTGAAACTTGAACTGAGCCAATCACCTGAGTACTATCTAAAGTGCTACCCTGGGTGTGTGGTTGTGGGAAGGTGTGATTTTCATTTTCCAATTGTTGTTGAGGGGGAAGGGCAGGGTGACTTAATTGCTGGTATTTCTCCACAGCTGAGACTTCAACCCAGAGTAACTTATTCACTAGGGTAGGACAGAGACCAGCTGAAAACAAGACACAACCACTTAGCCCCACCAAACCAAGGAGACCTCAAGTTTCTCAGGCTGTAGCACTGTATGGGTCCTTAGCAAAGCTCTAGGAGAAAAGCCAAATGGTGTAAATTAAGCATGGGGAGGAATCAGCAGAGAAACTCTGGTAACATGAATAACCAGAGTAGATCACCCCCCCCCCCCAAGGAAGGACATGGCACATGAAACTGAAGACCCCATCCATAAACAGATGGCTGAGATGTCAGAAACTGAGTTCAGAGTCTGGATAGCAAATAAGATCAACAGAATGGAGGAAAGGAGGTAATCAGAATTTCAAATTAATCAAAAGGTATCTCAAGAATTCAACAAATTCAAAGATAAAATGACCAAAGCTTTGGACACTTTGAGACAAGAGTTTGCAGCCCTCAAAGATCTGAAAAATAAGATAGAATCCCTCACAAACAGAATGGAGCAGGCAGAAGAAAGGATTTCTGACATTGAAGGTAAAGCTTTTGAACTCACCCAAGGGCTCAAAGAGGAAGAGAAATAGCGAGCAAAAATTGATCATTCTCTCAGAGCGCTCTGGGATAATTTGAAGAAAACTAATATTCACCTTATATGAATCTCTGAAAGTGATGAAGTTGCTTCACAAAACACAGAGGCTCTTCTGCATGAAATTATGAAAGAGAACATTCCAGATATGCCAAGAGATTCTGAAATTCAGAGAGCAGACAGTTTCAGGACCCCAGCATGACTCAATCCAAATAAGACATCCCCCAGGCACATCATAATTAACTTCACTAAAGTTAATATAAAAGAGAAAATTCTAAAATCAGACAGACACAAAAAACCCATAACATACAAGGGGAAGAATATTAGATTGACTGCAGATCTCTCCACTGAAACCTTTCAGGCTAGAAGAGAGTGGACATAAACTTTTAATCTCCTAAAACAAAACAACTTTCAACCCAGGATCCTAAACTGAGTTCCATTTATGATGGAGAAATTAAATGCTTTAATGACATTCACATGTTGAAGAAATCTGGCATAACTAAATCAGCTCACCAGAATATTTTCAGAGCTAAGCTCCATAATGACCAGTGAAATCCTCTATCACCAAAATAAACTAACTCAGAAACTATTCAACAAATTCCAACTTGTGGTGAAAGGATTAAAAATGTTCATTGCACTTTTGAAAAACTCAGTACGCATAATACAATCAGGCTTGACAGTGCTCTCGAATGGCTTAAATTGTCCTCTAAAGAGGCACAGGTTGGCTGACTGGATACAAAAAAACTCAGACCAGATATCTGCTGCATTCAAGAATCTCATCTTACCTTAAAAGATAAATATAGATCCAGGGTGAAGGGATGGTCATCTATATTCCAGGCAAGTGGAAATCAGAAAAAAGCAGGTGTTGCAATTTTATTTGCAGATACAGTAGGTTTTAAACCAACACAAGTAAGAAAGGATAAGAATGGTCACTTCATATTTGTTAAGGGTAACACTCAACATGATGAGATTTCAATTATTAACATTTATGCACCCAACCAGAATGCAACTCAATTTATGAGAGAGAAGCTAACAGACATGAACAACTTGATTTCCTCCAGCTCCATAATAGTCAGAGATTTTAACACCCCTTTGGCAGTGTTGGCTAGATCCTCCAATAAGAAACTAAGCAAAGAAATTTTAGATTTAAACTTAACCATTCACAATTTGGATTTAACAGACATCTAGAGACTATTCTATCCTCACGAAACTGAATACACATTCCTGTCATTAGCACATGGAACATCATTCAAAAATGAGCACATCTTAGGTCACAAGTCTAACCTCAGCAATTTTAAAAGAATAGAAATTATTCCTTGCATCTTCTCAGACCATCGTGGAATAAAAGTTGAACTCAGTAACAACAGGAATCTGCATACTCATACAAAAACATGGAAACTAAGTAACGTTATGTTGAATAATAGCTGGGTCATAGATGAGATTAAGGAGGAAATTACCAAATTTTGGGAACAAAATGATAGTGAAGACAGGAATTAACAGAAACTCTGGGATACTGCAAAGGCAGTCCTAAGAGGGAGGAAGCACTGCAAGCCTTCCTCAAGAGAACGGAAAGAGAGGAAGTTAACAACTTAATGGGACATCTCAAGCAACTGGAAAAGAAAGAACATTCTAATTCCAAAACCAGCAGAAGAAAAGAAATAACCAAAATTAGAGCAGAATTAAATGAAATTGAAAACAAAAGGATTTTTTTTTTTTTGAGACAGAGCCTCAAGCTATCCCCCTGGGTAGAGTGCCATGGCATCACAGCTCATAGCAACCTCCAACTCCTGGGCTCAAGCGAGTCTCCTGCCTCTGCCTCCCAAGTAGCTAGGACCACAGGCGCCC
>CAUYQV010053444.1:0-37909 GCA_963574575.1 Galagoides demidoff | reverse complement strand
TATCCCCAGCCCGGGCCCGCCAACAACAATGATGGCTGCAACCAAAAAATGGCCGGGCGTTGTGGCGGGTGCCTGTGGTCCCAGCTACTTGGGAGGCAGAGGCAGGAGACTTGCTTGAGCCCAGGAGTTGGAGGTTGCTATGAGCTGTGATACCATGGCACTCTACCCAGGGGGATAGCTTAAGGCTCCGTCTCAAAAAAAAAAGAAGTTACTTTAAATTTTTCAGACAAACCCTATCTAGGTGACTTGGAGCAATCATTATATATAGTTTTGCATAGGCAAATAGGTATTATAAAAAAAATGACATGGAATTTTTGGTAACTGAGATAAATTTCCTGTTTATTATACTTAAGGTGACTTCTCTGATCTATAAATACCTCTTCTAGTGCTATTACACTGGGAATCTTGTAGAAAGCTGGACATCTTCAGGATATTGTTGTTCTGATGTCAGACTAGCCCACATATATTTTTGATTTTTGGCTTCCTTTCACATTTTTACTATGCAGGAGAAATTTCTAGTTGCCTTTTTTCCTCTGAGCAAATACCTAACAAACTTTCAGTGGGGATCTCCAACCTGCTATGCCAAATACTTATATAAAGCCTCCTCTCCTACAGAGGATTAAAAAAGAAGTAGAGTGTCTTTAGAATTAGTTTGAATCCTAGAGTTTAAAATTTTTAAATTAAATAGCTTAGATGTACCAGTTAAGTACTGAAACAAAGATTTTAAATCTATTATATGAATGATCCTTGAGCTTAAAATTTAACATTTCTAGTGATTTTCAAATTTATGAGGAATTGAGGAAGAAGATAATTTGGAAGTATATTTGTATGCATGTTTTTCCCCACAGTCTCTTACAATTTAGAATTACATTAACTTCAATTGGAAATCATCTGCATACTTGATATTCTATAATGAAAAAATCATAACTAAAAATGACAGTGTTTTAAAAATATGTTCCTCATGGTATAACTATTGTTTTCTTTTTTCTTTCTTTACATAGAGTTAGTTGCAACTATTTTCAACTCATTTACTTTGTGATGTAATTTCCCTAATTAGCTACTTTAGAATTTAAATTGTATAGGATAATTAACTGAAATGGCCTATTACGCATTTTTATTGCCTTTATGTCATAGTCAGATGCAGGGTGAGGAGTATTGTCCTTTATTAATCAATTTTGTAAATGTGTATCAGGCCTTGTTTGACTCAGGTCCAACATACCCTTCATTTCATTATAAAAAGTCATTTCTTCCCATTGTCTCTTAAATGTCTCTCTCTCTGTCTTGGTAGACTAGTTTCATTATACTACCAGTTTCTAATATGTTGGTTTTTATTCACTATTTGATATATTTTGTTTTAATATATGTTCTTATTTTAGCAGGTTAAAGAATCATAACAATTTTTTTAAAGAACATTAATACTATTCTATAATAACAAATGTCTTTTCATGCATTTTGCACGTCAACTTTTTTCATTAACATCTGGGGTCTTTTGTAAAAAGAGGAAAACTTTAACAAGAGCTTTTCTAGGAGCTAAAGATTAATAGATCTTCTTCCCTCACCTTCCCATCCCTTAAGAATGGTGAATCTCCTAGCTTTGGCTGTATCCTTGAAGCTGGTGGTTACTCAGAGTCTAACAAAACTAGGGTCACCAAATTTGGCAGCAGAAATGTTCTTAATGTTATTGTAATGACTACTACTACTATTATTTTTTTGTCCAGCTTCAGTTCAGAATATTTTATGGAAATATTAGATGCTGCTTGTGATTTTCAAAACTTAGATGGAAAACAAACTTTCTGGTGTTTGAGAACGTTGAATGAATATATAAGTTTAAGAGAGTCAAATTTTAATATCATTGTTGTTTCCCAGACATTTATCCAACATTAACATTAAAAACAGATGATTGTAAAAGGTAAAGGCTTAAATTATATTTCAACCATACCTAAGAAATGTGAAGTTAAACTAGCTTGTGGGTAAGTTAGATTTGCTTAAGTTCTTTAGACTTTAAACAGGTAGCCAGTTTTCATAAATGGTACTTAAAAATTGATGCTTGATACTATATGTATCTAAGCCTCTCTTATCCAGATAGTTTCAGAATTGTATACTTAATAAATATCAATGCAAGTATATTTTGAAACAACAATTTAAAAGAAAACAAAACCCTATTCCTTAAATTTGAGTTGTGGCCCAATGGTGTTATTTGATTCTTAAGATTATTTGTTCTTCCAGGTCCATTAGCCTTCTTCATAGATAATTTATTTGTATCTATAATAGAACATATCTGTTATTTCCTCATGTGCATTGTGAAATTGATCAGCATACCCATAAATACAGATTGATACTAATGGCTAAGTGGAGCACGTGATCGGCATACCCATAAATACAGATTGATACTAATGGCTAGGTGGAGCATGTAATCAGCATACCCATAAATACAGATTGATACTAATGGCTAGGTGGAGCATGTGATCAGCATACCCATAAATACAGATTGATACTAATGGCTAAGTGGAGCACGTGGTCTTACTTCCCTTAGGAAGTATGAAGGATTCTCTAGGTGACATCTTAAACTCAGCAAGAATAGTATGACAGGGACCTTTGATGGATACACATTTCATTTTTGATGGATACACATTTCATTTTACATATTGCATTTTTATGCAATTAAATGGTCATTTGAATGTGGACTGGTTTGATGACTTTCATATAGCTAACCACTGATTTTAAATGTATATGAAACTAATCTTCTGTTTTCTACTCACTATGATATTTAAAATGCAAATCTCACTAAAGCAGTGTGTCCTAATCTTTCTCTCTGCTGCCAAATTTGGAAAATCTATTTCAAAAATATGTAGTGGTTACTAAACTAGTTGCTTTGCATGAATAGAAGTTCTGATTTCTTCTCTTTCCGTGGATTCATAGGCCATACAGTGTGTTTCCCTGCATTTTCATGCACCTTCCTTCATGCACCCTTCCTTAGTCCTTGTCACTCCTGGTATGGATAACTCTTTACAACTCTTACCCCTTGCCTTTCTTCCACTTTTCCCTTTCCCCAACTTCTGTATTTGCTTATTGATATGAAGCCCTGGGACATTTAGCCCATACAATAATAGCACTCGACTTGTCCCCCTGTTCCTCCAGGAAAGAAAGTTCTTCAAAGGCTTCTTTGGAAAAGTAAGTTTAATGCCACATTTGTGCTTGCTTTTATAAGGAGTTACACCCCCAGTATAGCACTGACATTTTTTTAAAAGTAGCATGGCTTTGGTTTCTTCATAATGTAGGAATTGATTTGACTGTATATAGAAATTAATGAATTAGGAAGTTACTATCTATGATATTGTCTGTGTGTCTATGGATATTAAATCTGATGATTCCTAGGAAATTCCAATAAATGAATCAAATAGGTTAAAAGAGTATTTTCTTCGCTCACAACTATAATCCTAACATTCTGGGAAGCCAAGGAGAGAGAATCCCCTGAGCTCAGGAGTTGGAGACCAGCTTGAGCAAAAAACAAGACTTTGGCTCTATGAAAAATAAAAAAAAATTAGCTGGGTGTGGTGGCAGATGCCTGTAGTCCTAGCTACTTGGGAAGCTGAAGTAGGAGGATCATTTGAGACCAGGAGTTTGAGGTTGCAGTATGCTATGATTGTGCCACTGTATTCTAGCCCAGGCAACAGAACAAGACTCTGTCTCAAAAGTAAAATAAATAAGAAAGGATTTTCTTTTCAAAGCTATATATTCAAATAAATTTCATTTCAAAGCTCTGTTCTTCACCTTTTAAAATATAGATTGCTCTTTAGCCATTTGAAGTGCAGTAAATGCTACAGGAAAGACTTGCCACATTTTCTTCCAAATTTTAAGAGGTGATTTTCAATAGCTTTATTTGGATATGTTGTCAAACCAAGATTTTCAGAGTTGATGGAAAAGAGTCTTGTGGGAAAACTTATTTTGATAAACTATTACACATGCAGAAAAACTGATCACACTGACTGGATCTGTCCACAACATGGAAAATAAACTGGATTTTCAGAAAAAAAAAAAAAAGCTCTATTATTATTAACAGTATTTTTAGCAAGCAGATTTTGCTTAGTGCTCAATAATTGACAGAGAAATGGGAAGAAATATTAAATTCAAGTGAATATTTAACATACCCTTAATTTTATATTTAGTGGTATTCTATTTTTCCCAATCTAACTTAAATTTCAGCTGAAGTAAGTAAAAGTACATGAACTTATCTTTGGGGATCCTGCTATGATTTTTAACCTGTGTTGCTAATGTAAGAAAACCCATCTTAACTGTTAGTCTACGAAAAATCTGTCGTGGAATGTTGTTTATGTAGATGCTTTTCAAGTAATGATTGCTTAATGTTTAGATCTTCTTAAAAGTTAAGACTATATGGAGTATAGTGCCTGTGGCTCAAGGAATAGGGCACCAGCCCCATATACCGGGAGTGGCAGGTTCAAGCCCAGCCCCGTCCAAAACTGCAAAAAAAAAAAAAGTTAACACTATATAATTGGCAATACTTATATAAATCAATCTATTTCTAACATTTTTATGTCCAAGTTTATTATTGTTTAGTTTTGAATAAGTGTTGTAAAGTAATTCAGACCGAGAGAGAGTGAGAAATACTGTCATTAGATAATTGAGTATAAAGTACTGAAACTTTTTATATATGAAAGTGAATATAAAAATAACACAGTTGTTTTTCTACTTGGTGGTTTTGTTATTTTTGAAATTTGTTTTAAAGAACAAATCATTTATTTCCATTTCATTCTTGATTAAATGTTTTAGTTATAACTCATTTTTACATTTTCTTGTTCTAATTTAGGTCATGTTTATATTAATGTAAACAAAGTTGAAGTATTTTAGATCTAATGATTTAATTATGTTACTGCTGTCAATCTGAAATAAAAAGTTATATAATTTACCAACACACATGCCACAGTAACATTTTTCAGTAGACATTTTGAGTTTGAGTCAAATGATGAAGTGCTTAGAATATCTAGGAAGAATCCTCTTAGACCAGCCATTCTCAACCTATGGGTCGTGACCCACAAGAACTGTATTAAAGGGCTACAGCATTAGGAAGGTTGAGAACCACTGAGACAGGTGAGACACTAACTACAGGTGTATACCACCAGTCCTGACTCCAGCTAGATTTCGAAAAGCAATTACATGTTACCACAATTATCGTATAATTTTAATTACCTTCCAAGTGACCCGTTTTGTCTGTTTTAGTTAAAACAGCTTTGTCTGTAAAGGCTAGGTTGTTGGTTTATAAAAAAACGATCTTAAACTGTATTTTAGCAGGACACAGTGGTGAGAGCTTATAGTTCTAGCTACTTGGGAAGTTGAAGCAAAAGGATCACTTGGGCTGGGGAATATGGCCTGAACAACATAGTGAGACCCTGTCTCTAAGAAAATAAAAGTAGAGGGCAGTGCCTCTGGCTCAGTGGGTAGGGTGCCAGGCCCATATACTGAGGGTGGCAGGTTTGAACATGGCCCCGGCCAGTCCACAACAAAAAATTGTGGCGAGCGCCTGTAGTCCCAGCTATTTGGGAGGCAAGAGAATTGGCTAAGCCCAAGAGCTGGAGGTTGCTGTGAGCTGTGATAGCATGGCACTCTACTGAGGGCAACAAAGTTGAGACTCTGTCTCTAAAAAAAGAAAGAAAGAAAAAGAAAAGAAAAATAGAACTTCCATAGTTGACCACCTCCCTACATTGACCACTTCCTTAATGTGACCTAATTAGTTCCTTATGTTGACACCTCAGTTTGTTAATAACCATTTTGTTACAGTCCCTGGGTAGTCAGCATATAGAGGGTCTACTATACTTTTTTGCAGTTTTTTTTTTTTTTTGGCCAGGGCTGGGTTTGAACCCACCACCTCCAGCATATGGGGCCAGCGCCCTACTCCTTTGAACCACAGGCGCCACCCGGTTGTACTATAGTTTTAAAGGTTATAACATAGTGTTAGGGAACAGAGACAGCTCACTCTCTCTTCACAGTCAGTCCTGAGGCATAGCAATATATTTACTGGGCCTTAATTTACCGATGGTGTAGCTGAACTGGGTCACACTATGCTTATTAGCTGTTTTCACTGCATTTTTGCTACATGATGAATTTTTACCTTGCAAGAATAAGATTATGAATCATCTCACTTAATCCTTAAGTAACCCTGAAATTATTCTTCTTGTTATACAATGAAAAAACTGAAGTTTACAGAGGTTAAATGAGCAGGCTGGAATAACAGATATAATTAGTAGAAGCAACGATTTGAACCTAGATAATCTTGACTCCAGAGCCACACTCTTTTTTTTTTTGAGACAGAGCCTCAAGCTGTCACCCTGGGTAGAGTGCCATGCTCTCTACCCAGGGTCACAGCTCACAGCAACCTCCAACTCCTGGGCTCAAGCGATTCTCCAGCCTCTGCCTCCCAAGTAGCTCGGACTATAGGCGCCCACCACAACGCCAAGCTATTTTTTGGTTGCAGCCTTCATTGTTGTTTGGCGGGCCTGGGCTGAATTCAAACCTGCCAGCTCAGGTGTATGTGGCTGGCACCTTAGCTGCTTGAGCCACAGGCACCAAGCCAGAACTATAATCATAATCACTGTGTTATAGAAAGCACTCCATTTTCATATTATTTATAAGTGAAATTTACAAGGTTTAACCTTAAAAGGTACTAGTAAATAGCTTGCTAGAAACTCACTTTTACTTTCTAATTTTTTTTTTTTTTGAGACAAGAGTCTCACTTTATCAGCCTTGGTAGAGTGCCCTGGTGTTATAGCTTACAGCAACCTCAAACTCAGGGGCTCAAGCGATTCTCTTGCCTCAGCCTCCCCAGGAGCTGGGACTATATAGGTGCTCGCCACCACGCCTTTTTTCTGTTTTCCCGTCTCTACTAAAAATAGAAAAAAGTAGATGGGCGCTGTGGTGGGTGCCTGAAGTCTCAGCCACTTGGGAGGCTGAGGCAAGAAGATTGCTTGAGACCAGGAGTTTGGGGTTGCTGTGAGCTAGGACAAGGCCATGGCACTCTAACATAGGGAAAGAAAAAATGTGTTAACATTATTTTTTCATGAAAGTGGGTAGATTGGAAGAATTGTTAGCCCTGATTCTGAACTCCTCTTTTTCTAAAGTCTCCTCCTAGACTTGACCAATATCATCACTTCCTTGTTGCTGAATCATCAACTGATGGGAGCAGTTCCTCCAAAAACTATAGCAGTAGGGAATAGATAAACCTGGGTCTGTTGCAAAACTATATTAATCTATTGTAAAGTAATTCATATTCCTATTTTAAGGAGGAACTGACTCAACATAGAGATATAAAGTATGCTTAGGCCATCCTACTGGGTCTCTTTTTAAAGCCATTTACTTGTACTTATATAGAGCTTTATAGCTTTGATGTGCTTTGATAAGCTTTCTAATTTGCTAATCACAACAGCTTGATGGATTAGACAGAGTAATTCATGAAACTGCATTTTACAAATGAATAAACAGAAGCTCAAAGAGGTCACCCAGCTAGTACTAAATGTCAGCATCTATACTAAAACTAGGGTTTTCCGAAATGTGGCGCAAAGTTCTTTCACTTACCCCATATTAATGTTCTCTCATGCAAAAAGCATTGGCCTCTGCTTTCCTCAGGTATACCTCAATTATAATGAAAGACAAAAATGCAGAGGATACTAGATAGCCAAAGAATTGAATATATCCACAAACACAGATTGTGTGGCTTGCACACAGTTTGTGTATTTGAATTAATTGTATTTTACACATTCATAGCTTTCACATAAAAAACTAGGACATCTGTCTTAAGAATTAGAAGATCAAAAAAAAAAAAAAAACCCAAAGAATTAGAATATCTGGCTCGGCACCTGTGGCTCAAGAGGCTAAGGCGCCAGCCACATACACCTGAGCTGGCAGGTTTGACTCTAGCCCGGACCTGCCAAACTACAATGATGGCTGCAGGGCATTGTGGTGGGCGCCTGTAGTGGTAGCTACTTGGGAGGCGGAGGCCGGAGAATCGCTTGAGCCCGGGAGCTGGAGGTTTCTGTGAGCTGTGACCCTGAGTAGAGAGCATGGCAGCTTGAGGCTCTGTCTCAAAAAAAAAAAAAAAGAATTAGAAGAGCTGACAAAACAGCATGTTTCCTGTGTTCCTGTGTGGCAACAGTAGCTCGAGCCACTTTGCCTATTCATCACAATTCCTTTTGTCCCTTGGACTCAGCCTGCTTCACTCAGTTTATTCCCTGCCTTTAGCCCTGTAGGCATTTGAGCTTGTGAACTCCTCCCTGGGCTGTTATTTCATGTTGATTTATTTTTCTTTGTAGCAATCATTTCTGAATAACATAGACTCATCAAAAATATTATAATATCTGTTCTAGTGGATCCTGTTAATGTACTGCCAAATATTTTTTCCAAGTTTTATATTTTTACACTTGTTAAGTTGCATTATAGGAAATAGTTAAGTTTTAGAGAATGGGTGGGTGAAAAGTAATATGTGATTATATTGTTTTCACCTAACTCCCCAGAGTAAGTTGTTCCATGGTATTTATGACTCCACTTTTAAATCGATGTATTCACATCTACATTCTATTTTAGATTTCTTAAATTTTCTTCTCTATAACAAATTATACTTACTATTTATCTTCATTCCTATTCCTTTTAACAATGGGGAAATATCTGCTGCCTTTTTTCTTTTCTTCCTTCTTGCTTTATAAATTCCCATACCCTTCCTTGTATATATTTTATCTGCTCTTGTAATTTATTAGATTCATCTTCTGTGACTTGGTTTTGATTTTTTTTTTTTTAGTTTTATGGTCCATTATAACAAATTTCTGGAAGAAAACAAAAAGATAATCCCAAGGGTAATAAAAAGATTTCTATTCATTTTTGGTTTCATGTTTTTGTTTTTTTTTTTCCTTTGACATGATCAACTGGTATGTTAAATGTCTTAATCACTGACCTTTCCTAGATTAAAAAAAAACAATTCATGAACCTTCAGAGTTTTTTTTTTTTAATTGTATTCGTGACAACCCAGTGGTTCTCAAGCTTCAAGTCACAGATAGTATCTAAAACATGCTAGGAGGCCAGTATAATCCCATCACTCTGGGAGGCGTAGGTGGGCAGATTGCTTGAGCTCAGGAGTTCAAGACCAGCCCAAGCAACAGTAGTCCTGTAGTCCCAGCTACTTTGGAGGCTGAGGCAAGAGAATCACTTGAGCCCAAGAGTTGAGATTGCTGTGAATTATGATGCCATGGCACCCAAGCCCAGGGCGACTGAGTGAGACTCTGTCAACAACAAAAAAACATGCTAGGGACTATGCCTGACTGTCCATATACAAAAATGAATAAGATAGTCTCCATTTTCATAGCCCAATTATTCTCTTCATTGATTATTTCATGACCTTTTTCCCTCTTAAACCTCTAGAATTTCTTTGCATGGTTTGTTCATTTTGAGAGAGATTCTCATTCTGTCCCCCAGGCTAGAATGCCATGGCCTCAACCTCACTCACAGCAACTTCCAATGGCCTGGGTTGAAGTGATCCTCCTACCTCAGCCTCCCAAATAGCTGGGACTATAGGTCCCTGCAGAATTTCTTAATTTTCTCTTTCCACTGATAACCTCTTGTCCTGTCACCTTACTCAAGACTACCAGAAGGATGACACAACCCATCTCTCATCCCTCCTTGAAACACTCTCTCTCTCTCTCTTTTTTTTTTTTTTTTTAAGAGAGAGACAGTCTCACTTTTGCCCTCAGTATGAGTGCCATGGCATCACACCTCACAGCAACCTCCAACTCCTGGCCTTAGGCTATTCTCTTGCCTCAGCCTCCCAAATAGCTTGGACTACAGGTGCCTACCACAATGCCTTTTTTTGTTGCAATTTGGCTGGGGCTGGGTTCAAACCCACCACCCTTGGTATAGGGGGCCAGCACCCTACCCACTGAGCCATAGGCACCGCCCGAAACACTCTTGATTTGGAGTGTGGGCATCATACTTTCCTTGTTTTCTCCTTATATTACTGCCTACTTCTCAGTCTGTAGATTCTCCTCTGCTTGCACCTCTCCCTTGTCCATCTCATCTAGTTCATGGCTTTAAATACCATCTATATGCTGATGGTTTTAAAATTTATTTCTCCAGATATCTCCCCTGAATTCCATGGTAGTATTTCTGTTTTAGAAGCAATGTGGCATAGGAGTCAAGGGCATAGATTACTTACATTTAATCCTGGCACAGGCACTTAGTAGCTTTCTGACTAATACCTACCAAATGTGGTTGTGAGCATTAGATGAATAAATATAAACAAAGTGCACAGGACAGCTTTTAGTAGGTAAGTGTCAGTGTCATTATCATTATTAAATATTTCCATTTTGATGTCTAATGGGCATCTTATATTTTTTGTTTTTGAGACAGTTCCACTCTGTTGCCTAGGGTAGAATGCTGTGGTGTCAGCCTAGCCCACAGCAACCTCAGATTCCTGGGTTGAAGCAATCTTGCCTCAGCCTTCTGAGTAGCTGGGGACTACAGGCATGTGCCACAATGCCCAACTAATTTTTCTGTCTTTGGTAGAGAGAGAGTCTTGTTCTTACTCAGGCTGGTCTCAAACTCCTGACCTCAAGTGATCGTCCCACCTTGACCTCCTAGAGTACTAGAATTACCAGCATCTCATACTTTAATATGTTGAAAACCTAATTCCTCGGCTCAGCACCTATGGCTCAAGTGGCTAAGGTGCCAGCCACATACACCTAAGGTGATGGGTTCGAATCCAGCCCAGGCCCGCCAAAACAACAATGACAGCTGCAACCAAAAAATAGCTGGGCATTGTGGCGGGCGCCTGTGGTCCCAGCTACTTGGGAGGCAGAGGCAGGAGACTCACTTGAGCCCAGGAGTTGGAGGTTGCTGTGAGCTGTGATGCCAAGGCGCTCTATCCAGGGGGACAGCTTGAGGCTCTGTTTCAAAAAAAAGAAAAGAAAACCTAATTCCTGAGCCTTTCTCCCCAAGCTACCCTTCTAGTTCTTTCCTAGTCTTAATATACACCAACTCTGTCCTTGTGCTCCATCCAAAAATCTTGAATTTCGCCTTCACTCCTCTTTCTCTTATCTTACCCTGTGTACGGTCCATCAACAGTTCCTGTCTACTTGAGCCTTTAAGAACCTAATCAATTCTTACTGTCTTCACCAGTACTACCCTGGGCCAAGCCAGCATACCCTCTCACTTGAATCATTGCAGTTGCATCCTACTGCCCATGTTTCCATTATTGTCCCCCTATCATCTCTTCTTGAGATACCCTCCTGAGTTAGCCTTTTATTGTTTGTTTTGTTTTTGTTTTTTGACAGAGTTTCACTTTGTCGCCCTTGGTAGAGAGCTGTGGTGTCACAGCTCATAGCAACCTCCAGCTCCTGGGCTTAGGTGTTTCTCTTGCCTCAGCCTCCTGAGAAGCTGGGACTACAGGTGCCCACCACAACACCCGGCTGTTTTTTTGTTGCAGTTTGGCCACGGCCAGGTTCAAACCTGCCACCCTCTGTATATGGAGCTGGCACCCTACCCACTGAGCCACAGATGCCATCCTGAGTTAACCTTTTAAAACTGAAGTCCAGTTAGTTGTGTTGCTCCACTGTCCCAGATCCTGCAGTAGCTTCCTGGACTACTTAGAGTAAAAGCCAAAGTCTTTGAGGCCTTGTAGGCCATTATGAATTCCCTCTGTCTCATCTCCTTCCTCTTTTACCACCTTTATTTTTATTTCTTTCGTTCTTTCTTTTTTCTTTTTTGAGAAAGTCTCAAGCTGTCGCCCTGGGTAGAGTGCTGTGGCGTCACAGCTCACAGCAACCTCCAACTCTTGGGCTTAAGCGATTCTCTTGCCTCAGCCTCCCAAGTAGCTAAGACCACAGGCGCCCACCACAATGCCTGGCTATTTTTTGTTATTGTTGTTGCAGTTGACATTGTTGTTTTAGCTGGTGTGGGCCAGGTTCAAACCCGCCAGCCTCAGTGCATGTAGCCAGCACCCTACCCACTGAGCTATGGGCACCACCCCTCTTACCTCCTTGTTCCTTCTGTTCCAGCTGCACCAGCCCCCTTTCTATTCCTTAAATACACCAGGAGTACTTCCACCTCAGTACCTTTGTACATGCTTTAACCTCAGTTTGGAACACACATCATCCAGATATATATACAACTCACTTTATCATTTCTTTCCCTTTATTCAAAAACTCCATTCTCACTGAGGCATTTACTAATAACCGTACTTTTTTTTTTCTTTTTTGAGACAGAGTCTCACTCTGTCACCCTAGGTAGAGTGCTGTTCCATCATAGCTCACAGCAACCTCAAATTTTTAGGCTTGAGCAATCCTCTTCCTCAGCCTCCCAAGTGGGACTACAGGTACACACTACAGCACCTGGCTAGTTTTTCTAACTTTTAGTAGGGACAGGGGTCTCAAACTCCTGAGCTCAAGCAATCCTCCCGCTTGGGCCTCCCAGAGTGCTGGGATTACAGACATGAGCCACCATGCCTGTTCTGATAACCCTATTTTATTTATTATTATTATTTGGGGGGGGCTGGAACCCGCCCCCTCTGACATATGGGGCCAGTGCCCTACACTTTTGAGCCACAGCCGCCACCTAATAACCCTATTTTAAAAACCTAACATCATCCTTCTCCATACACATTCCTATTATTCTTCCTAGCTTTACTTTTCTCTCTCTCTCTCTTTTTTAACTTTTCTCTTTATCATTGTTTATCATAACATATATTTTACTTATCTGTTTGTTAATCTTCTGCTCACTAAAATGTAAGCTTTCTGAGACAGAGATCTTCACTTATTTTACTCACTGCTGAATCTTCAGTGCTTAGAATAATGTATGGTCCCTAGTAGCTGCTCCAAAATATTTGAGTTACTGAGTGAATACATGAACGATTGATAAATGTACTACAATCAAGTTCACTGTGTGGTGTTGAGGAATCAAACAGGGAAAGAAATGATTACCAAATTGTGTAACAATAACAAGTGATACTGGAACAAAACAAAGAATGAATGTAAAAGGTTGTGAAAGAAGGTTTCTAGGAAATGACATCTAAGACTGAGTCTTAAAGCTGAGTTCTAGTTAAACTGAGATAAAACTATTCAGTCAGGCAGAGCAGCACTTTTTAGAGACTTTGGGATTAAAGGGAATTGCTCCATACTCAACCTAGGGATGTGGAGAAAGAAACAGATGAAACCCACATTTCAGGTATATATGATTAAGGGGGTGGTAGAATCATTCATTGTCAGAAAGAGTATGATGAATTTGAATTTGGACAAGTTGAATTTGAGATGCCTATGGAATTTTCATTTCAGCTATTATATACTTTTGAAATATGAACATATTAGAATAATCCATAGATGTCCCCTTCCCCCAATTAAAGTGATTGGGAGGACTAGAAAAGCTAAATTGCCTCCGAAAAGCTCTCCTTTGCTGTGTGATTCATGACATGCTACCACCCTTGTTTTTTTCTAAATGCCCCTCTTATTTAATAAAGTACAGGAATAGTGTACCTTAATGTCCAAGATTAAAAATTACTATTCTTTTAATGACTAGACATTAGAGATAGAGTCAGTCTCAAATCCTAAAGAAAGTTTTGTTTCTGTCCCTTTATTGTTTTGTTCTCTGGGGACTAGTCACTGTATCTGGGAATTATAAGACCAAATTTGTTCATTATACCATTCTGTCCAGAAATTCAGATATCGAGTTACTGTATAGGCTTCAATACCTTTGTCCTCAGGTTAAAAAAGAAGCCAAGTTTTCTCTGAGAGAAGAGAATTCCATTTGTTGTTTTATTACAAGGCATACTGTATCATAGTTGCCTGGTTAATCTATCATCATTACTCTGATCACTGGGTTATCTGTATATGTAAGTGTGATTGAAAGACTCACCAGTGATTCTTTACACATAGGTTCCTTTGAAGACCTCTTGGGATTGTAGCTGAAGGTATTTTACACTGTAGAATTGTAGATCCCTGTTGCTCCCAAAGAGTGACTTGGTCTGCTTTTCCTGCCCAAATTGGTCTGTTTGGTGCTGTTGCTTCTTAATATTTCACGGCTATGCCATACCAAATTATGCTTCTATGTGTCTTTTAGCATTTTTTTGCTTAGTAGAAAATCTGCTTAATCTTCTTGCTCTTATTTATCATATGCTCAGCAAAGCTATCTTGCCTCCAGATACCACTTCTATATATATTCATTAATTGCATGATCTTACCTCATTGATGATCTTGGGAAATATAGAATTTTTGAGTTGGGTAACAAAATGTCACACTTTAACATAATAGAATGAATATAAATACATTTGTCAAATATTTAAAAAGGAAAAATAAGGCTCAATGCCTGTAACACCAAAGGTGGCAGATTCGAACCCGGCCCAGGCCAGCTAAACAACAATGACAACTACAACAACAACAACAAAAAATAGCCAGGTGTTGTGGTAGGTACCTGTAGTCCCAGGTACTTGGGAGGCTGAGGCAAGAGAATCTCTTAAGCCCAAGAGTTTGAGGTTGCTGTGAGCTGTGACACCACCACATTCTACCAAGGGTGACATAGTGAGACTCTCTTCTCTTGGAAAAAATAAAACAATTCAGGGACATTATTTCAATAGGTCTAATATTTCAATTAATGAATTACCTTCCCCAAATTATTCAATTAATAATTACTTTATAGAGATTATAATGATTTCTATCCGAAGTCAGCAAACTCTGATTCACTACTGTACTTTTTTTTTTATACTTTTTTTTTATAAGTAAAGTTGTATTGGAAAAAAGCTATACCTGTTTATATATTGTCCATGGCTTCTTTCATGCTGCAGAGACAGAAAATATTTGCTGTCTGGCTCTTCACAGAAAAAGTTTGCCAATCCCTGATTTAAACAATTGAAAAGCTCATTCCTCCAACTCTAATTCATTTCTTCCTAGGATAACATCAGTATGTAAAATGAAAGAGCAATGTAAAGATCTTTCAGCCTATCAAGAATACCACTATTTTGTCATCTTCATCCTTTTTCAAATTAAAGTGGTTTCTACTAAAAAAAATAAATAATACTCTGGAGATACGGAGGTTGTTAGCAGTTCTTTATTGTAATTGGTTATTTCAATTGCCTTTTCTGTGGGTAGCTTTTATATATATTTAGGAGAAAGTCATCTCATAAAGTGCTGAACTTAAGTTACTATTTCTTCATCATTTTTCCAACCACTTTATGTTCCTTCACCATTTTTTTTTTTTTTTTGAGACAGAGCCTCAAGAGCTGTCCCCCTGGATAGAGTGCTATGGCATCATAGCTCACAGCAACCTCCAACTCCTGGGCTCAAGTGAGTCTACTGCCTCAGCCTCCCAATTAGCTGGGACCACAGGTGCCTGCCACAATGCCCGGCAATTTTTTGGTTGCAGCCTCATTGTTGTTGTGGCAGGCCCGGGCTAGATTTGAACCCACCACCTCAGGTGTATGTGGCTCGTGCCTTAGCCACTTGAGCCACAGGCTCCGAGCCCCTTCACCATTTTTTCATGTGTATTTCTTTTTTTCTTTCTTTTTTTTTGAGAAAGAGTCTCACTTTCTTGCCCTTGGTAGAGTACCATGGTGTCGTAGCTCACAGCAACCTCAAACTCTTGGGCTAAAGCAATTCTCTTACCCCAGCCTCTCAGACTGCTAGGGTTACAGGCATGAGCTACCTCACCCAGCCCATGTAATTTCTTTTACTTATGGTACAAGTTTCCTCATTTGGTAATTTTTTTCTTTTCTTTTTTTCTTTTTTGAGACAGCATCTTACTATGTCGCCCTTGGTAGAGCGCTGTGACGTCACAGCTCAGAGCATCCTCAAACTCTTGGGCTTAAGTGATTCTTTTGCCTCAGCCTCCAAAGTAACTGTGACTATAGGCACCTACCACGATGCCTGCCTATTTTTTTTTTTGTTGTTATTGCAGTTGTTTAGCTGGCCTGGGCCGGGTTCAAACCTGCCACCCTCAGTGTATGTGGCTGGCTTTGTAACCGCTGTGCTATGGGTGCCAAGCCCTGATTTGGTAATTTTTAATAAATCCACTCCCTGCTATCATCTTCTCCAATATCAAAACCTGCTTAATTGCCTAATATTAGTTTATATCTACACATAATAAAAGGTTTTAAGGCAGATGTTAAATTTTAAAATCTAAGCTGGATATTTAGCTAGTAGAGGACTCCTTGAAAGTTATATCAGTATTTTTTCACTGTTCACTTATATGTTAACTTGATATTTCTGCTCAGATTTCACCATTTTAAATTCTAAGGCAGTAAAGTTCTGTCATGTTAGCCCCAGTTTTTGTTGTTGTTGTTGTTGTTTTTGAGACAGAGTCTTCCTTTGTCACCCTTGGTAGAATGCCATGGTGTCACAGCTCACAGCAACCTCAAACTCTTAGGCTTAAACGATTCTCTTGCCTCCCCCTCCCATGTAGCTGGGACTACCGGTGCCCACCACAACACCCGGCTATTTTTAGAGACGGGGTCTCACTCTGGCCCAAGCTGGTCTGGAAACCTGTGAGCTTAGGCAATCCACCTGCCTCGGCCTCCCAAAGTGCTAGGATTATAGGTGTGAGCTACTACCCCCAGCCTAGACCCTTTTTCTTTTCCCTCCCTCCCTCTCTGTTTCTTTCTTTGAAGAATAAGCAATTTTATGCTTATTGTATAATTGTTTTTCGTGACACTGACATTAGTCAGTGTGAATTTGTACCTATAACTTTGCAATTATTATTAAAACAGAAAGTGTTGGAACACTAGTGATAAAATAATTCTTAATGTCTCATATCTGTGTATCTGTTACCACATTTTTATTAGTACCTGAAGCTTGAGTCTTCTTTTTTTGAGACAACCTTATGTGTCTCACTCTGTCATCAAGGCTAGAGTGCCATGTCCTCAGCCTAGCTCACAGCAACCTCAAACTCTGGGGCTCAATCTATCCTCCTGCCTCAGCCTCCTAAGTAGCTGGGACTACAGGTACCTGGCTAATTTTTTCTATTTTTAGTAGAAACAGGGATCTCGCTTTGCTCAGTTTGGTCTCGAACTCATGACCTCTAACAGTCCTCCTGCCTTGGCCTCCCAGGGTGCTAGGATTACAGGCATGAGCCACCACACCTGGCTGCCTTTTTTTTTTTTTAAGAGGTGATTGTGCCACTAAGATGTATATAAATTCTATATTTCATACTTATTCTGGGTTATTTTTTCAATCCTGTGGGTAGTTAACTTTGACCTGATCTCCTAAGATACTGATTTAAGTAGGCAGTTTTAGGGCAAACAAAAGCAAAAACTTTCATCTTCTTGGCTCAGCTCCTGTAGCTCAGTGAGTGGGGCGCCAGCCACAGGTACCAAGGCTTGCAGGTTCAAGCCCAGCCTGGGCCTGCTAAACTGCAATGACAACTGCAACCAAAAAATAGCTGGGCGTTGTGGCAGGCGCCTATAGTCCCAGCTGTTCAGGAGGCTGAGGCCAGAGAATCACTTGCACCTAAGAGTTTGAGGTTGCTGTGAGCTGTGATGCTACGGTACTTTACCAAGGGCAACGGAGTGAGACTCTGTCACAGCAAAAAAAAAAAAAAAAAAAACCTTATCTTCTAATTTTTTTTTTGGCCAGGGCTGGTTTTGAACCCGCCACCTCAAGCATATGAGGCCAGCGCCTTACTCCTTTGAGCCACAGGTGCCGCCTTGAGCTTTTTTTTTTGGCAGGGGCTGGGTTTGAACCCTCCATGTCCGGCATATGGGGCTGGTGCCATGCCCTTTTGAGCCACAGGTGCCACCCAAACTTTCATCTTCTTGATAACATTTATCTTCCTTTCTTAAAAGTACTCAGAAATCTTAGTTTATGTTTTCAGAATGAAATACTCTGAAGTTACAAATAATATTGTATAATTGTATAAGTTACAAATAATATTGTATAATAATATTGTATAATATTGTTGTTACTACTATAAAATTATGAGGCTCGGCGCCTGTGGCTCAGCAGCTAGGGCGCCTTCCACATGCACCAGAGCTAGCGGTTTTGAATCCAGCCTAGGCCTGCCAAACAACAATAACAACTACAACCAAAAAATAGCTGAGTGTTGTAGCAGGCGCTTGTAGTCCCAGCTACTTGGGAGGCTAAGGCAAGAGAATCGCTTAAGCCCAAAAGTTTGAGGTTGCTGTGAGCTGTGATGCCACAACATAGTGAGATTCTGTCTCAAAAAAAAAAAAATATATATATATATATATATATTTATTTATTTATTTATTTATTTATGAGAGGAAGTCTGGACTTAATTTCAGCTATGACTATCTTTGAGCAGTACTATCTTAGTATCTAACTGAAGTAATTATAATGTGGCAAACTATAGTGGCATTAAAGAACCAGTACCCAAAGGTATGAACAAATACAAAAAGAATTCTTATTATCTTATTTTTTCCCCCAGAGACCAGAGACTATGAAATATGACAAATACAATTCCTCACTGATAACATTAGTACAATACTATAAATATCATAAAAGCATATCTCAAAAAGCAGAAATTTTCAGGGGGGACATTCGAAGTATTTATTTTCATTTTTTATTTCAGAGTAATATGAAGGTACAAACCATTAAGTTACATAATTTGTACATGACAGGTAAAAATCAGAGTTGTAGTTGTGTCTTGCACCCAGGGAGTGTGCTGTATGCACAAATGTTTTTATAACTGCTTAGACCAAGAAAATTGTATATATTTCACTGAATATTGTAAGATGACTAACTGTAGAATAGTTCCATTAACTATTGAACTTTTTACTTTTCCCATCCTTTGTCTCCTCACCTTGAAGTAGTCCTACATACTGCATCAGATGCTGAACACTTCAGGCTACAACTACACAGTGGGGAGATTGATAAAACTGTAGATCTAAATGTCTTATACAGGACTGTCATCTATATTACATCTTACACAGGCAGTCTTCTAGCTCACTGGTCAGCTGTCTCCCATTTCCCACAGCAGATATTTAGCAAATATATTCTTTCAACAAGTATCTCTTCAATGCCTACTCTGTTCCAGGCCTTGTTCAAGCTGTCAGGGATAGAGCAGTAAAGAATACAGATGGAAAATCCTGTCATCATGGAGTTTACCTTCCAGCAAAATAATAAACGTTACATAAGTGTTGCTTAAATATTGTTGGTGGCATGACAGTTGTCCCAGTTTGCCCGGAACAGCATCCATGTAACACCTGTTTCTGGGTTTTAATAGTATCCCTTTTCACTTTCAAAGGGCTCCCAGTTTGGACAGGAAATTATGTGACCACAGTACTATGTATAAACCTTTTATATACATTAATTCATTTTATCTTCACAATCCTATGAAGTACACAAGATTATTAATTCATTGTATAGAAACTTCAGTAGAAACTGAAGCATTGAGAAGTTAACCTGGTCTTGGTCATACTACTAGGAAGTTGTAGAAATGGGATTCAAACCCAAACAACAGTCTGGTTCTTAGTCACTATGCTATTATCCCCATACTGGTTTTCCAGATCTTTTACTATTTTACTGTGCCTGTCTTTCTTCCTCTCCCTAGCAAAGTGAAGCAGGTACTCTCATCTTCTCTACAGATAGACTTATGGTTCTCCATAGTGAATTTCCTCAACTTGCCACTTCCTTCCCTACAAATCTGTCTTCATCTCTACTCAGCCTCACTTTATCCCCCCATTTCAGAGGCAGGGACATTGTTCCTCCTGTCTAAAATTTGTGTTCTAGTCCCCACTATCCTCCTGTATGACTTTATTCTCTAAATTATTCCCTTTTTCTGTCTTCATTGTTTCACTGGCTTTTCCCATTTAGCAAAGAAGCATGATCTACTGTAGTCATTTTTGTTGAAAGTATATAACATTCTTTGAAGAAGCTTTAGTACTAAGAGGTTTTTAAAAGTTTATTAATATGGCTCGGCGCCTGTGGCTCAAGTGGGTAAGGCGCCAGCCACGTACACCTAAGGTGGCGGGTTCGAATCCAGCCCGGACCCGCCAAACAACAATGAGGCTGCAACCAAAAAATAGCCGGGCGTTGTGGCGGGCGCCTGTGGTCCCAGCTACTTGGGAGGCGGAGGCAGGAGACTCGCTTGAGCCCAGGAGTTGGAGGTTGCTGTGAGCTGTGAAGCCATGGCACTCTACCTAGGGGGATAGCTTGAGGCTCTGTCTCAAAAAAAAAAAAAGAAATTTCAGATCTTCAAGCTCCTTTGCCTCCCCTGTCTAGACTGGTTGTCACTGATCCATCAGCATGTGGATGTCCTTCAAAGCCCGGCGATTCTCCCCTCACTCCCAAGCACTCCAGAGTGGCAAGTGCTGGGCATTCTCTTTGTGCTCTTGTCAGGGAGGCTGTGGCCAATACAGTGAGGGCTTCCTCAGTCTGGGTCCCCTAACAGCAGACCCCAAGATGAGGATTTAGTACATGTCACTTATTTGGAAGGAGATGCCTAGAAATGGCACAAAGGAGCAGGGATGACGTAAACTTGCAGAGAAGGGAAGGCAGTTGCTTCCCTTCTCTTGCTGAAGAACAGCCCAGCCAGTTGCTGCTGTGGGCAGCTGGAGACACGGTGAGACAGTGTAGGATAAGAATCTCAGAGTGGCCATGGGTCCGGCCCTGTCCATGCAGAGTCCCCTGTCAGTGGTGCCTCAGAGCTGCCCGGCTGCCATGGGCTGGGCTGTGTGCTTAGTGCCCGGCTCAGGCCCCCAAAGCACCGGTGGGGGTGACAGTGGCCTCCGGCCCCATGGAGATGGAGTGGCTGGAGGACAAGGCTGCAGCTGCAGGGAGGAGGATGGTGGCTAACCAGTTAGTGGTGCTCACCATGTACGACATGGTTGGGCTGCTGTGGATCATTCCTTTTTCTTCCATAAGTCTGGTACATATATGAACATACAGTAGAACTTCCATAGTTGACCACCTCCCTACATTGACCATCTCCTTAAGTTGATGTAATATTCATAGACTGGACACGTACCACATGTACTCAATGGAAGACCACCTCTGTAAGTTGTATCTTGACTACTTGGCCTGTGTAACATACCATGTTAAAACAAACAAATAAATCTCAGAGTTACCACTCCAGAAAGGGACAAGGTGACTGAGGTATTAGCTTTCTTTGGTCATTGGTCAATGTAGTGCCATGTGCCTAGGATGTTGATCACTTATCTGGACAACCAGACTGTCTTTGTTCTTTCATTGCCTGGCCCCTGAGACTCTCCATATTGCACCAACACTCCCTTACCTCATCAGAGGTGAGCTGACTCCTTTATTCTGACCTCTCAGTCTAGACTTCACATGTATTCTCTTAGCTGCCCTGAACCATGACTTCAGTCATATATTCACCCTGACTTCTGCACATTTAGTTCCCTTAAGTGAATTCATGTATAAGAAGATTTGGATCATAATCTCAAAAATGGCATAACTGGGGGGTTCTTATGATCCAAGGTAATCATGACCTCTTAGATTAGACATATTTCACTGGAATTTCTGCACTGTGCTAAACACACAAAAATTGCCCTAACGATCTTCAGAATTTCTAACTATGTGACCCTACATGGCAAAAAGGACATTGCAGATATGATTAAGTGAAGGAGCTTGAGATGGGCGGATGACCCTGGATGATCCGGGTGGGCCGCTGAGTTCATAAGGATCCTTGGAAGAAAGAGGTGGGAGTGTTGGAGTTGGAGGAGATGTGATGACCGCAGCAGACCAGAGAGATGTGGAGCCATGAGCTGAGAATCATGGGCATTTTCTAAAAGCTGGAAAAAGCAAGGAACAGATTCGTCCCTAAAGTCCCTGGAAAGAATGCAGCTGTGCCAACACCTTGATTTTTTAGCCCATGAGATCTGTTCAGACTTCTGCCCTCTAGAACTGCAAGGTAATAAATTTGTGTTGTTTTAAGCCACTAAGTTTGTGGTAATTGATTACAGCAGCTGTATGAAAAACAATTTAAGTTTTTAAAATTATGTATTGTTGAATTGCTTTTTGGAGATCTGATGGAATTGTGATGTTGGCTATCTTATTTTCAGTTGATTTCAGAGATCAGGTTTGTAGATTACCTATAACCACATCAAGTTCAGGGTTGGCTACTCTCTGAGACCTGCTCTCATTAATCTGCTTGTGGTGTCTTAGGGCAGAACCCCTGACCTTGTGCATAGGTAGGTTAGCTATTTGCCCAGAGGCCAATCAGCTGCTGATGGCATCCGCTGATTGTGGTCCAGTTATTTCTGGATTAACTACTGCTTTTGATTACCTGCACTCTTTTTCTTTTTTTGTGTGGCTAATCCTTCATCCAGATGATTGAAAATTCTCTGCCCAAACACACACCTGAAACCCAAATGCTTTGTGGCTCTGCTTCTCTGGCAGTGCCTTCCAGGCACCGGTCGTTTTATGTTCTCACCAGAGTGGTAGGCTAACACGTGAATGTGCTTCATTCTGGATAATAATTGCAAATATTTCCTGAACACTTTACTATGCTAGTCAAATTCTAGGCTGAGCCCATTTTTATGTCCACTGTATTTTTGAATACTTTCTCTGAGCTGAGCACACCATGGCTATGCCTGTTTTACAGATTAGCATATGGGGGCCGGAGAGCTTTTGTGGCTTGAGGCCACTCACACAGCCAGTGGGAGGCAGAGCTCTGCTGCTAACCAGCAACTCTGCTGAGCTCTTGTTGGAAATGCCCCAGGTTTATTCCCAGAAACAGAGCTGAAGAGAGCACCTTGTTATAACAGGGAATAGAAGAGGCCAAGAGTCAGGAGGCAAACACAACCCCTCCATTGACTGTGGTACTTTCCCTTGAACACAGGCTGTGTGACAGGAAGGATTTCCTTCGTGTGTGACAGTCACTGGACTCCTTTCTATTTCTAGGATGCTGGACTTCACCTCCCACGTCACGGAGATGTGAAGATTGTAATTCTCTTAATAGTTAATGATCAAAATGCATTAGAGAGGGTTTCTATTTATTCAAATGGTTCAGAGGATGTCTAATCAACAAAAAAGAAAGTTACTGGTCATTTCTGCACTTCCATTTCCTCGATTTAAATGCATTCCCATGCACCTCGCATGTTGGTGGTCTTGACCTGCTATACTGTCTGTGTGTTGGCTGGGTAGCCTTTGCAAAGCTCAAGAAGTCCTTCCTTAGAGATTGAGGATCTAATTCTCACACAGTGGTTCTCAACCAGGGGTGATTTTGTTTCTCAGGGGACATTTGGCAGTGTCTGGAGACATTTTTGATTGCCACAACTAGGGAAGGATGCTACTGGCATCCTTAAGATGGGTCTTAAGAGTTTCCTGATGTTACCGTACATATCAAACTATGCAAACTTGATGACTTTAACACCAGGACCGTATTCTCTCATAATTCTGGAGGCCTGAAGTCTGAAAACAAGGGTGATCTGTTCTGGAGACCCTGAGGGAGAGTCCTTTCCCTGCATCTCTCCTAGATCTGCTGGCTGCCAGCAATCCTGCGAATTTCACGGCTGTGGCAACATCCCTCCAACCTCTGCCTCTGTCTTTGCACAGCTTTCCCCTCCATGTCTCTACATCTCAATTGGATTTAGGACCTGCTCTAAATCCTGGATAGTCTCATTTGAATACCTCTGCAAAGACCAATGCTATTTGCAAATAAGGTTACATTGTTACATTCACAGGTAATTGAAGTATTGTCTTGGACATATCATTTTGGGGGATACTATTCAATCTACTAGAGGCCAGAGATGCTGAGAAGCATTGTGCAATGCACAGGGCAACCCCTGCAACAAATAGCTTGGGAAACTGCTCTGCCATGAGTGAGGAAGGTGATTGTGGCAGAGAACACCTCTCACTGCACTTCAAGCTCTTCAGCCAGCTGTGGTGCACACTGCAACCCAGTGCAGGCGATGTGGTCAGATGCCAGCTGTTTTTCTATTTTTCTGCAATGTGAATGATCGTTTCCAATGAGTGGAAGCCATTTATGCCCAGTAGGTGGCATTCAAATATCCCATATAACCAAGCCTGGTGTGGAGATGATACAAAAGGTAAGAAATTAGGGCAACTTTCAGAAGTGTGTGGATTCAAGTCTATAAATCTATAGTTTGTATCTCTTTCTTAAATACATATTAAGAACCTCTGATTTCCCACCATAGGCTCTCAAGGCTTCTTCCTTCTTCAATCCCCTCCTTATCTTAGTCTGTTTGGATACAGTGTTTTATGGGAATTTATACCAAGGGTCCCAAACTTGTTTTTGTAAAGGGCCAGATAGTAAGTATTTTAGGCTTTGTAAGCTAAGAGGCAAAACTGATGTGGGTTCTGAGATAACAAGAGAGAATTCCTGTGGGGCCTTACCAGATTAATTTGGGGTGGTTGGTTCTGGGTGGCAGGTAACTTTGTGCCCAGTTGCCATCTGTTGCAGACTTTCTCTAGAGGACTAGCAACTGGCTCTTGGAGTAAGGGGGAGGGACTGGAATGGGGGAGGTTCACCACCATGAGCATTTTCACTCTTTGCCCTGGTGATACCCAGGTCCTGGTGCACCCTTCTCTCCTTTTGGAGAGCTGGGCCATCTCAACTTGAGCAGCTGGCTACAGGGTCCTGGACTGCTTGATTCCCAGCAGTTGCCAACAGCCACCTCAATGTGTAGGTGGTGACCAGTATGGGTCCTGAGTGGTGCCATTAGCCTGGGAGGCAAGTCGTGGGGGCAGAAGGGGGAAAAGGGGTGAGGGGTGATGCCCTGGCTGGTTTCCCAGCTCACAATGGCAGTCTGTTCCAGCAAGGTCTGTGGGCCTGTGGGGCATAGTTTGCTAGGCCCCTGGTTTGACCACATGGCAGATACTGCATAATCCTTTTTGGCTTGACCAACTGCATGACTCATTTGCAAAAGCACAATATTGAAAGCCTTAAGAATCATCTGAAACCCCTGTGGTGAGGTAGGCCATGTGTTTTTATAGATAACACATCAAGGCTCAGAAATATGGGCACTGCCAAGCTTCTCTTTGGAGATTAATATCTTGGCCAAAGAAATAGCCAGGATCATGGAGCTGAACTTCTTGGCCTTTGCATTTTGAAGTTTAGCTCCTATCCTTCCACATAGTCTTACTGAAGTACATAATCCTTCAAAAATGCAGGCACCAGGGATCAGATTCTATTTATTCTTGTGATATATAGTTTAGTTTTGGCAAACTAATGTTTTGGGAATGTTGACCAATGAATTTATCTTGTTTTTTTACCACATAATCTTCAAAGACAAATAGTAGAAACAGTATGTTTAGAAAGACTAAAAGAGCAGCAAACATCAACATGCAAAGTTTCAAATATCATGAAGTACATGCCACACACACCGACCGTCTGGGATTTGCAACATGGATGCTTTGGTTAAGACAAAATGCCATCCTAATCAAATCCCCAGGAAATTGTTGGCTATTGCAATAGTGACTGGTGTCTATCAGTGAGTATTCTTTCTTTGCTTCGAAAGTTCATCAAAATGCCTTCTGAAAAATCAGCTGTCCCCTCTCTTCTTATTCAGCTAACCTCACACTGTGTCCTCCCTGGGAGGCACACTTACTTATCCACTATAGGAGGCCAGGTTAGGTCAGGTTTGTGGAATATCTGGCCCCTTCCACTTTTAAATCCCTCCTGGTGCACTTTGAGTTGGATTGCAAAGCCTGAGGACTTTTCCAGTGTCCACTGTGCCCAAATTCAGAATAAAATACGTTTCAGGCATGCTGCCCTGTCATGGAAGTGATCAGCAGCTACCAGAAAGAGAAGTTTTTAATGGAGAAATGGGAAATCTGAGACAACAAATAAGAGATCTGTGTTGAGGGAAGAGGGCAGAAATGGGTTTTTAGATCTCCAAAACCATGTTCCTGCCTCAGTCAATATTAGCCTTTAGTGATTTGCTTGACACTGACAAGGGAAGTATCTTGGAGGGAAGCTTCATACTCAGAGATGTGGCTTAAGATACTAAAATGGCTCATTTGCACCCTCAGATCCATACCGATGGTGTCTGTGTATGAGAAAAGGGGCACTCAGTGAGGGCCTGGATCCTTCTTCACCTCAGTAGAGCCTGATATTTTGCTGCTGAGGTTTCTTCTGGGTCTGTGTGACATGGCTGTAACTTTGGGAAAGTAAAAGTGAGCAATGTTCTTCTTCTACCCACTAGTATGGGCTTGTGGGGCTCTGGCCTTGGCCTTCTCATCTGCACAAGCCCCCTCAGCTACCTTACCTGGATTCTTGGTTTTGACCATCACTCTCCTATCTCTAGCCTTGGTCTATCTCCAGAACTCCAGACTGGCTTCTCTAACTTTCTATTTAAATGCAGCTGAAGGTCCCTCAGGCATTTCAAACTCAATGTGCTGTCTACAAGAGACACACTGTAGATTCAAAGACATTGATAGGTTGAAAGATTTGACATCTGGAAGAAATTTGGCATCTTCAAGGAGATTCAGCACCACCACACCTGTGGGAGAAGATAGATGAGAAGGCAAGATGGTGAGGTGAAGCTTTACCTTTCTGGGGCTGACTGGGTAGGAAGATGTTGGAAGATGGTGATGGAGGTGGTGGCGACTTAGAAGAGGATAGTGGGTTTTTGTCAATGAATTCTTTCTTTGGGTGCAAATAACAAAGACTTAATTCAAACTAGCTTAAATCCATACACATTCACACCATATAAAAAGAAAGAAGAAAACAAACTATCATTTTATTGGCTGAAGGAACGAGGAAGTCCAAGGAAATAGTTTTAGGAACAGCTGGATATTCAGTTATTCAAACGGTGCTATGTTCCCAACTGAGTTCCTCCATAAAGGGGGCTGAGCTGAAGGCTGGTGTGCGAGTAGTTTATTTGGGACCAGCCTGGGAAAAGGAATGCAGGGGAGCTAAGAGGATGCAAAAATGAGTTGGCTGGCACCATGGGAAACCAGAACTCGATGTCATGGAATCTTTGAGAGACCCTTATGGAACTCATCTCGGGAGCATCCTTCCAGGGGACTAAAGGGAGAAGTATTTATTCATGAGCTCTGTCCCCCATTCATCAAGCATGACCCCCTCGGTGTTGACACCACTCACTTTTATGAGCTACACATGTGAGTACTGAGCTGGTTCCACAGGTGTCTTACAATAGTGAAGCCTCAGGGAGAAAGTGAACTCATTGCAGCTCGGGGAAGTCTTAGGGGGCAGGACACTGTCAAGTCGCACCTGTGTGAGGCTGGTCAAAGCCTGTGCAGAGTGAGTCTCTGTCACAGAGGGTGGAGCAAGGGCAGGGGCCAAGGGGATTTAAAGTGGCCCATAAAGGTGTCTTATCCATCAGCACCATGTCACTGTTTCCATGATTTTCAGACAGGTTTATTCACATGGTGACAAGACATCCATCCTCAAGATGTTCCAAGCTTATATGGTCTGTAGAGTTCATCACTGCAGAGAAAGAGTGAGACCCTGACTACTCTGTGCCTAATGTCCAAAATGGATTCTGATTATTCTTCCTTGGGGTATGTGCTGAGCCTGTGACTAGGAAAGCAAGGGGTCTTGACTCCTTGCCCCACTAGAATTACATAGAGTGGGAGTGGGGCTGTTTCCAGTTAAAGAGCAGCTGGCTATGCAGGCCTGGAGATGTGCCACTCAGATTCTTTTTTAAGCCTCAAGGAAAAAAAAAAAAACTATAGTCAAGCTTCAAGGAGTGTGTTTGGCTCACTCTGTCAGCTTTAGAGCCAAGATCATGCTCTTCTTAGTGCAGACCCCAGCCAAGGACTGAACAAGGCAATAAAGACTGTAGCCATTTGTGCTAATGCAGGACTCCTCTAAGGGCAATCTTTGCTCTGGAGCTCCTTGTTGGGTTGATGGTAAAATTGCCAAGTCAGTATCAGAGCCTGGAAGCTTCCTCTGCCCAATTCCTCTCCCTGCCTTTTCTTTGTCAAGCGTTACTCTCCCATACACCTGTCGCATTCCTAACTCCATTTTGGCGCCTGCTTCCTAGAGAACCTAATGGACACAGGCAGATGAAGAAGTAACTGATGTGCTCTCATGAGATAAGAGAACTTGGAAGGTGGAGGAGGGGGAAGGAATGAGAAAATATCAAGGAGTTTTGAGTAGGTACAGCAAAGGGCTTCCAATGACTTCTTTGGTTCTCCTTAGACCCACTTTCACAGGGGCCTATGTGCAGCACTGCAAGTGGCCCTAGAAATAAAAAGCAGCCCTGACATTTGAGATCTAGACTTCAGGCCCTACCAACCACAGTGCCTGGATTCACTTTCATAAGACGGTGGACTCCACGCAGCCAGAGAGAGAAATAGAGAGAGTACGTGCTCTCCGGGCAAGCTAAGTGGAGCTAAGTCTGCTTCTTGTCATGAAGGCATTGCCTCTGCATAGAGCCTCATGGAGAACCACGTGAATTTCAAAGACTACCCTCCATATGAGTTGCCTTCTGCCAACAGGCACACTAGGGAAGGGGATGGAGTTCTTTTATGTGGGGGTCAGCCTTGCTAAACTGAAAATCCAAAGTCCAAGGAAGAGTAAGGAAACATGTTAACCTAGACTTGAATGTTCTCGTTTCTCAGAGACTACTGTCTCATGTGTCTCCAAACACCTGGTTTGTGCATCATTGGCTTTGGATTTACAAATTGGAGTGAATTTTATGGGAAGGTGGCACATAAAATTATAGGTCTATAAATGGCCATTGTAAGCCAGCCAAGTAAAAGGCATAAATTCCAAGTCATATGGTATGAAGAAACTGAGCTGAAATTGCTGTTATTTTCACTGGCAGGAAAACAAAAAATGAACAAAATCCATATTCTTCTGAGTGTACAGAAATCAGAATGCATTCCCCTTAGTGACATCTTATGCCCTACATGCAAGGGAACAAAATAGAAGTTCTAGTTCATCAATCTGACTTTTCATCTTTGAGATTTGATGTGAATACAAGTAATAATGGTTTTCTGTGGTCTCTTTACAGTATGCATCACTGGCAGTGTCATAAAATTTTTCTCTTGGTCCTACGGGGCAGATTTAAGGCAAACTCTATTACACTCATGTTTGTGCCTGGATAAATTTAACAAGCAAAGGGTTATGTGATCACTACCTTGTACTTTAAAGAATTGAGTTCTTTTGTGCCCATTCCTGTTAAATCGCAAATTACAACAAAGGTGAATGAACGATTTAGCTTTTATATAAATGTTGACATATATAAATGACTTTTATATAAAAGTTGGACTGATTTTAGTAAGATCCATAATTACAATAGTGCTGTGTTAGAGAGGTAGGTCTAGAAAGTGATTGTAAACTATTCCATTATGTTATATTCTTTCCAAAGCAAGGCTACTTCTTTTTATAAACATAGAAAAAATATTCCCTGGCCGTGAGAT
Source organism: Galagoides demidoff (assembly GCA_963574575.1). Classification (NCBI taxonomy): domain Eukaryota; kingdom Metazoa; phylum Chordata; class Mammalia; order Primates; family Galagidae; genus Galagoides; species Galagoides demidoff. The sequence continues at coordinate 8,603 of CAUYQV010053444.1, read as the reverse complement.
GGTGTGGATGCACCCAGGGCAGAGGTCTTTACTGGTGCAGTTGGAGACATGGGGGAGCAGAGGTGAGGTGGTAGACTGACAGTGTGGGCAGTGCAGGGCAGTGCTACCGCTTGACTTTTCAAGAACAGAAAGGCAATTTTATTAATGTCATCAGAGATATTGGGCTCTTGGGAACTGACTCAAGCTACTCAAATACCTAAAAGCCTGAAGGATAACACACAGCACAAATGCAAACACTAACTTTATGAAGGGCTGGAGTATTTGTGCCAGCCACCCTGAAGCCTTCTGTCCTGGTGTCCAGATATCCAGGGTGTGGGATTAGAGATGAGAAGATCAGGTAGATAATAGGAAATTAGAATTGAGGCTGGTGGATGGTCCCCAGGGGTACTCCATCCAGATTATGGTATGGCGACCCTGACAAATCTCACAACTCTCTCAATTTATCTCTAAGGACTAAGAATATTCATATTGATCAGATTGAGCATCTGCCTCGTTCCTGGATAAACATCAATATATTTTCCACACCTTTTTCTTGTCTACAGGTAGATCAGAATATCCCATATATAAAAAATAGCCTTTCTTTAGGAAATAATATAACACAAAGAAATAGTTTTCAATCATTTTTCCAGAGCTGCCTCTCTAAGATGACTCTGGTATAATTCTGAATCTTACCAAGAACAAGACAACTTCCTTTCCTTAATAGTCCTAATTATTTCACCGGCTTTTGAAAGTTTTTAGATAGACACTTCAAAACACCAAGCGGCAGACAAACACAAGAGGAGTGTTCCTATAGTTTTGGTTATTTTTCCCATGACAGTATCAAATAATAGCAACACATTAACCACATTGGGCTTTAAAGCCCTCTATTGGTGAGATTTTTCTTTATCTTTCAAATGTTGGATCTGGGGGCTGCCCACTCTGAAATGGAGGGCAAATGGAGGCACACCAGCAGCCAAGCTTGGCCAGCATGACCCAATCACTTTGTTTACCTGGGGCAGAAATGGTGGTAATTGTTCGTATCTGCTGTGACTTTACTCTTATCATGGAAAGCCCTGGAGGGCAGGTGTTCTCCCCCTTTTCTTCAATAGCATCATTAAGATGGCAAGTTATGGGCGGTGCCTGTGCCTCAAAAGGGTAGGGCACTGGCTCCATATGCTGGAGGTGGTGGGTTTAAACCCAGCCCCGGCCAGAAAAATAAAAAAATAAAATAAAATGAGCTGCTCTTTAAAAAAAAAAAGATAGCAAGTTATAATTTTGGAACAGAGGGAGCTTTATCTCAGTAATTTTACACTCCTATCTCCCTCTGGTTCTTTTTCCTTTCTGTAGTGTGTCTAAATTATATTTTGTATTGAAACAAGAGTCTTACAGCACCTTGCTGTAATGACAAAAGGGTCAGTTTAGGAATCCCTTCTTTCCCAGGAAGAAGAAAATTGGACACAATGCCAATGACCTAAAGCCTCATGCCTGTTAATCTCTAGATTAGCCAATGATTTTCCAGAGTAGCATGATAGTCATGGAGTTTTGGATGTTTCCCAGACTCTTCAGAGTTTTGGATGTTTCCCAGACTCTTCCATCATCTATTCACACACACACATGCTTGACTTATTAATTTTACCCAATGTATTTGAATGTCGCCTGTTTAACTTCCTTGAAAGTAATCTTATTTCCCTAATCAAGCAAAGATGGTTAATATTCACAAGTTCACAGTGGGCTCCTCTATATTTTTCAGCTTCCTTTAAAGTGACATGGAGGTCATTTGAAAACTTCTACTGAATGAATCGTATGTGGAAATGGCACATGTCACTTATAAACCAAGGAAGTAAAGAGCTGGTGTGCTTCTTCCATCCCTTTCTTTCCTAACCATGGAAACCTGAGAATTCAAATATTGAGATGGCAGCATCACCAGATACAGGAAGCTTGGATCCCTGAGTCACCAGATGGAGGCAAAACCTGGCCAACTTCCACTGGAGTTCACATTAATGAGAAGTAAACTCATGTTACATTAAGCCTTTGAGATTTTTGTTACTGCAGCACAGCCAAACTTACGCTGTCTAAACCTTATGTCCATGTTCTTGTAAAAATAGTCTTTATGAACTGATTACAAATATAATTAAAATATGGAGAACTCAGACACAATTATATGAAGTATGAGGATAAGATAGGTGGAGAAACATTCTGGTCTGCTTCTATTAAGACTCAAACTATAAAGTAAACAAAAACCAGACAAGCAAATACAAACCCCTGTTTTCTGCTCAAATAATCTCCTCTTCCAAACTACCTAGGATCCTAGAAATTATGTAGTTTGTCAGTGTAGAACTGTGGAACACTATCTCTTCAGGAATATTAGGTTCTTTAAAAGGTGGGTCAGAATTGGCCTGAGTGAAGTATTGAGCAGTGTTCTTGATGGGATAGGGATGGAGGATTCTATGGAAAAGTGTGTTTGCCACAGTTTTCTGTATTACTCTCCTTTAACTTTTGGTGTTTGTTCTTTAGGTACTTGGCTAGATTTGATTATCTAGTAGGCGGACTATGCATGCCCACACACACACAGACACACATCATTCTGGGGGGATTAAATATTTTTGATATTTATTTTCAATATTTTCCCCCAAATCACAAATTTGTTGGACTTTCTTACATTTTTGGGGGGGCTCATTATTATTTTCATTTAGGTTGACATTGTAAAGGGGGTAGGACATGGATGAAATTTCTGTTGCACTTATTAGAGCTTAGCGCATCTAAAACCCTTCCTAGACTCTGCTCAAATATTTCTTCAGAAATTTATCTCATATCTAATTCTCAAATGGCTAATAACAGGCATTAAATACATATTGAGCATTTTTTTTAAATAACAGAGGGTATTTCCATTTTAGAAAGGTAAGAATGGATTAGTAAGAGTTTACAGCAGAGTCTGATCAGTTGATCACCAAACCTTTCCTTTCTTTCTAGACCTACAGATTCACTATATTTCCCAGAATTCCTTACAGTTAGGTTAGGGAATGTGTTGTATTCCATCTGAAGGCCTGACTCATTCACAGTTTCCATGTGATTCTCCATATTTTTTCTCTTTCCTTAAGGGATGATCTAATGCAGAGCATCTAGTGGAGAAGGCCCTCAGGGGTCTAGAGTCATTTAGATGGAAGGAGCCTGGGTCCTTGAAAAACTGTGTGGAGCAGAGCTTACCTAATAGTCTGCATTGAACGGTGACATGTGTGAGAAAGAAACCTTAAAGTGTGAGAGCACTGAGAGTTGGGAGTTGTTTGCTACAGTAGTTATCTACCCTGATTAATACAAACCTCTTAGCCAATCACAATTTATTTTTCCATAAGAAATGTGCTCTGTTTGAAGCATTTTTTAAGGTCCCCTATACACCTCTGCTAAAGCTCAAGGTTTTGAGGATTATCACAAAGGGTTATATCACGTTGATGAACCTTGAAGACGCATTCCTCCAAAAGTGATATTGATTATTTTCTCTTTTCTGACAACAGGGTAACACAATTTTACCTCTCCTATATAACCTGTCATATGGTATTGAAGTTATTGTTACTGGTGTAACTTGATGACCTTAGGCAAAAGGGGGAATTTGTTCTCTACTAGGAAGTGGGGTAGATAGTCTCCAAGATGGTCGTCATCAACTCCTCTCTTCCATATATGTGCATGTTGCTCTACCCTCTAAGGGGAGGAGTCTACATCCCCTCCCTTGGTATCTTGCTGGCCTTGTGACTTGCTTTGACCAACAGAATGACATTCTGGGACTTCTGACCCCAGGCCATAAGTGAAATGGCCACTTTAACATTCTCCCTCTAGATGCCAGCTGCCATTTAACATTGTGACTGTCCTGAGGCCACCACACTGTGAGAAAGCTCAAGCTAACCACATGGACGGCCTATGTGGAAAAGCACTTAGGTATCAGTATGAGTGAAGTCTTCTTGAGCCTTCTCACCTGGTATAGACACCAGCTGACTACAGCTGAGTGGGTGACTCCAGCCAATGCCAAATGGATCAGAGGAACCATCCAGCTCAGTCAACCCACATAATCATGCGAAAAAATAACTTGTTGCCGGTTTAGTCCACTAATTTTGGTTTGTCATATAGCAATAAATAACTTGAACAGATGGGATTCTAGGTGGGAAGTTCTGACTGATTAAAAAAAAGAATTGTAAAGTTTCCCTTTAGATTGTTCACCATTGTATTTTAGGTCATGAAGGTAGAAACATGACTTTCAAAGAGGTCTAAGAAAGGCTGCTGTGCTCAGGGGCATGCAGTGGCCAATTTTCCATGCCTGTACTAAGGCCTTGGCAGATATTTGTCTAACAAAAGGTTTTTGAGTGCAAGTAATTATTCACTTACCTCTCTGTTTCCCGTCTTCTTATGTGAGCTCTTTAGGGGGAGCAATCATACATTGCCTGGGCATGGAGCAGCTGCTCGGTAATGACGCAGCAGGCTTTTAAAGTTTTATCGACTGAATTGATGTTGGGCCTGGGGAGGCATAGCTCATCCTTTGAGGGAATGAGTAAGCTATGAGTAGGAGCCCAGGCCTCACCCCAAATGCCTCACCTAAAGGTCAAATGAAGTGGCTAAATGAAGGAAGGTTCAGTGCACTTCCAACAGTTGCAGTGAATCAATAAACACACCACTTGTGATACAAATGGGAATTCAGTTGCCACTCAATAGAAAGAGGAAGAAATTCCTTATCTTTAGGCCAGAAACCACTATCTGAGGATAAAGATCAATCAAGTTGCATTTGAAACACTCTTTGTATTGCTTTTAGAAAGTGTTCTTTTCTTGAGAAATGATTTAGCACTCACTATAGACAATGCAATGACCTCTGGGGTAAATAACTGAGATAGCTCTGCACTAGGAAAAGCAGATGTCTAACGGAGCGCATCTGGACAGAAATAAACCTCGTGGAGATAAAATATGCAAGGGATGTTGCTTACTGTTTTGCCCTACACTCTGGGTATAGCTATTTTGATTTCAATAGCCAGGTGAGATAGTTCAATTCATATATCAACTTATAGCCAGAAGGGCTCTTTAACCTGGGATTTTGTGAAGATAACAAAAGGATTATCTGAAAAGAGAACAGCCATGCTATGGAAAGACATCTATATCCATTTTAATATTAAGTTGTGTAAATATTTACTTCAAACTCCAAAGAACATACTGTAGCGCTCTACTTTCCAGTTACTCCCTTTTTTTTTTTTTTAAAGAGACAGGGTCTCTTTCTGTCGTGTAGGCTAGAGTACAGTGGCACCATCAAAGTGTACCAAAGCCTCAAATTCCTGGGTTAAAACAATCCTCCCACCTCAGCTCCCCAAGGATCTGGGACTACAGGTGCATGCCACCATGCCAGGGTACTTTTGCTTGTTTTTTTGTAGAGATGCGGAGTTGGCAGGGGGAGGGTCTCACTATGTTGCTCAGGCTGGTCTCAAACTCCTATCATCAAGTGATCCTCCTGCTTCACCCTCCTAAAGTGCTAGGATTACAGGTGTGAGCTGCTATACTCAGCCAATAGTTACTCCTTTTAAAGGAGCTGATAGAACTTCTAGTTTGTTTGACCGAAAGACCCAGGGTGTTTGACTCAAGGTTTTCTTATCATCCATCTACCCTTCTAGCCATCTGTCCATTTCTATTTATACAAGGACTTGCTGTTTTCCTGGTACTGTGCATGGGATTGGGGACATTAACAAACAAGTAATATAAACACTATGACAAATGGTGGTTTTTAAGTAGGAGCCCACAGTAACATCACTCTGCTGCTCTTTTGGCTGAGCCCCAAACTGTTTTCAACCCATTCCTTTCTGTGCTGGGCATGGATGGTTTCTTGTTTGAAGACCCAGTCTATTAATTTTAGAATCCTATTGTTTGTTTTTGCAGTTGACAAAAGTTTTCTTGAAGCACAAAATCTTTTACCACTATACTGTGTCTGTATTCTCTCTCTCCTGAGTTCAGACAAATGCTGGGAGCCTGCTTCACTGCTTATCTAGTGTAACATGACAGTGAATGAGACATTTCTGGTTCCTCATTTCACCTAGGGCCTCAATACTGAGAATATGCGGCAAGTCTCTATATTCTACAGAAGAGTATATCAAGTATATAGGACAAGGTGAGAGACTGTGTTTGTCCAGGGGCCTTTATTCAGTTTGTCACTCATTTCAAAGGTATGTGAGGGAGGCTGGGGGTTGATTGAAGAAACTAGAGGCTGTGTGTGGGAGCTTATCTCTATTCCACGCTTCCCTCGGGATGCTTGTTAAGAAGTAGAAACACATCCAGCTGTAGCCCTGGGACCAGAGGAGAACTTAGAATGAAAGTATATGGCAAATCTGGGCAAAGGACCCTCAGAGTTCAGAGGGCACAAAGCCAGCTGTCTGATACCTACCTGGATATGTCTAAAGTCCAGAGGCTGATAATTTCTGGGAGGACAAAAGGGAAAGAGAGGGCTGCTATAGGAATGGCTTGAAGTTTGAACATCCATGAGTGAATTTCCAGTACTCAGGAAGGGACCCCTCTCAAGAAGACTTCCTGCCTAGGATAGAGAGTTCCAAGGAGGAGCCTGGGAGGGATGATTACCAGGAGTAGAGGTAGCAGGTGGCCTCTGGAGAGTGCATCTCCACAGCATGGGAGGGAAAAGTAGAAAGTTCCCAAAGGAGGCTCTGGTCTGAATATGTCCCCCCAAATTCATATGTTGAAATTAAGTCACCATAGTCACTAAACTTAACAGTGACTTAACACTATCACTTTCATCAGAAAGTGATAGTGTTAAGAGGTGAAGCCTTTAGGAGAAGATTAAGTCATAGGGCAGAGACCTCATAGAAGAGATCAGTGCCTTATCACAGAGTTTGAAGGGGGTGAGTCTATTCCTCTGTCCTTTCTGCCCATGAGGACACAACCTTCATCCCCTCAGTACAAGGCAACATTCAAGGTACCATCTTGGAAGCAGAGACCAGGCCCTCAACCAGAAACCTGATGACACCTTGATCTTGGACTTTCCAGCCTCCAGAACTGTGAGAACTAAATTTCTGTTTTTTATAAATTACCCAGTCTCAGGTGTTTTGTCCATTTAGGCAGTCTCAATGGACTAAGATGGTGGGTCACTGAAAAACACAGCAAAGCATCCTGTGAGAGAAGGAGCCAGATTTTGTGTATATGCTGCATCACCAGATTACAAGTACATGGTCAAGGAAAGGCCTTTCCCCCCTTACCTCTGCTTCTTCACTTCTACCCACTTTGGAGTAGTCAGAGGCAGCATAATGATTAGGGGATAAGAGTAGAGGAATAAAGTGGAAAAAAACTAATGCAGCCCATGCCCCACTCCCTTCTACAGGTTTCCTGAGTCCCATGCATGCTTTGAGACAATAGGCATCTTGGAATTAATGAGTGGTTGTAACTTTGCATTTAGGCTATGTTGGACTCTAGGATCTGCAGATTCATTGGTGGAAATGGATAAAGTTGTTTCTTGGCTTGGACCTTACTAAGTGGAGCTCATTCAATGTACTGGGTATATCAGGAATGGTTTTTGTAACACTGTTTCTTTCTCTTAATCTGAGTGCTCTGTTACCTTATGACTGCTGGGTCCTTTGTTGCCCTTGGTATTTAGCCTGGCGTAGAGATGGGAGATGCATGCTAAATTCCTTTCTTTGGAGGGAGGGGCTAAATTCTGAGTTAAAATGGATTTAACGATAAGGTATAAAAGTGGGCACCATGATATATCCTTCTGGCATCCTTCAGTATCCTTCTCTGAGTAAGATAGGTGACAGGTTGCTTTTCTACAGCCATTTCATGGACAATATTTAGAAGGCTTCTTAGAACTACAAGAAAGACCAGGCTGTCTGTTATTTCTGACAAGGAAAGCTGGAGGAAACTGCATTATGTGGGGGGAATCTCATAGTGGAAATCAAGGCAAAGAAAGATAGGGACTTGAGTTAAGGCTGTGGCAGGGTAGAAAAATAATTGCAGATGGATTAAAGGTAAAATTAGATATGATGTGAAAGGATGACCAGCTGGGAGGCAGCCTCCCATCTCACTCAGTGCCAACACTATCCAGCCACTAACCAAACTTGTTTCCTTGGAGCCATCTTAAACTCTTAATTCTTCCATACAACTTCATATTCTTGATCAGACATCCTGGGGACTTCCCTAGTTTTAGCATTGGAAGTCTCATGTTTCAGTAAACCCTTCAGTCCTGGGCAAACAAAGATGATTGGTCACCCCCTTCAATCAAGTAAGAAAAAGTCGTCACAGAAATCTTCAGAGAAAATTACAGAAGAAAACACTATGTAAGGATTGGACATAGGTGACCATGATTCACTAGATTGCCAGAAAAGGTTAAGGCTTAGAAAGCCTGACCACTCTCTAAATAAACGACTATAGCCCATAACGGCTTAGTGAAGAATTGGGTCGGCAAACCCGCGTTCCCAGTGTCTTGGTCCACAATCTCTGACTGAAAACCCTGAATTTGCAACTTTGAAACCACATCCTCAACCAATGATTCTGTATCCACAATCTCTGTTTTCCTTATTTGGATCAGTAACCCTGCAACTCTGAGAAGAATACTAATTTTTATTTTCTTTTTTATTGTTGGGGATTCATTGAGGGTACAAAGA
>CAUYQV010053443.1:0-30341 GCA_963574575.1 Galagoides demidoff | reverse complement strand
AGAAAATGACATGAAGGCTGTGTTGATCAGTTTGATGGAAGTATTTCAGATTGCATGTGAAAACCCCACACTGTACCCCAGAAGTGTATTAATGTACATAGTTATCATTCAATAAAAAAATTAAAAAAAAAAAAAGAAATAGAACAGGTCACGGTGCCGAGCCCTTTCTGGCCTGCACGGCTGGGGGCTTCTGTTCTGTCAGATCCCCAGTTTGTGGCTCTGTGTGCTGGCAGCTCCTTTGAGACACCAGTTAATAAAGGTGAGAGGCTCTAAGTCTCTGCAGATACAAAATCAGAGTTCTATAAAAGTTTTATTCAGGTCATTTCATTTTTCTGCTCCAACATCTCCAAGTGGCTTCCAGATTAAAATCTCAAACCTGTACATTGGCCTGTAAGACCCTGTATGACCTATTACCTCTAAACTTCCTACTGACCTCTGGGCATGTTCCTATGATCATGCCAAGCACATTCCAAATATCCAACCCTTTTCATTTACTGTGGATTTTCTTTCTTTTCTTTTTTGCAGTTTTTGGCCGGGGCCGGGTTTGAACCTGCTACCTCTGGTATATGGGGCCGGTGCCCTACTCCTTTGAGCCACAGGCACTATCCCACTGTGCCATTTTCTTAGAGTGCTCTTCCCTCTGACGTGACCATAGCCTGTTTCCTCACTTCTTTCAGATTTGCTAATTTGTTCAATGAATATACTGATTATACCTATATTTTAACATCAAAATAGATTGTGCACATTCTAGCATAAATGTGTTTACTTATGAAATCTGTGGAATATTTTAATTAGTTATGAACTGAAAAATGACCACATGCCTAACACTCTATAAAATTTCCTTAAAATATAAGATTGTTTTTAATAGAAAAAAAAAAAACCCAAAAACTAAAACCTTGATGCTTTCAGGTTGACAGAAGGGCACTGGCTCATCGCATTAAGCATAAATGAAAGGTGTTTCATATTTTTATTATATATATGTGTGTATATATATATGTATGCATGATATATAAAAGTAGTACATAAATGTAACTAAGAAATACACTGATATTGTCCTTAATTTCTTTACATTGTGATAGAATTTTCTTTTTTTTGCAGTTTTTGGCCGGGGCCAGTTTTGAACCTGCCACCTCCGGTATATGGGGCTGGTGCCCTATTCCTTTGAGCCATAGGCACCGCCCATTGTGATACAATTTTTACAAGTGTTTTTCAAACATGATCCAAAATGACACGGAGGACCAACACTGCTGATCCCTTTACACTAACCCCTTGTGTAGCAGGGCAGATTTCATAATGCTTAGGTTTACAGGGTGCACATTTATCCCTGGTCTTGTATTTAATTACTTATTTGGAAAAACTTGCTGTGCACTGATCACTCCCTCAAGTTATATCACCAAATTAAATGTAAATTTAATTCAAAATAGGATAAAATGTGAGTTCTCAGCTAACCTATGAAAGTAGAAAAATATTTTAACTAGTTAAAATAAATTCAAAACGGTTTGTATTATTTCTTATACATAAAAACCGAGTGTTAACATACTTCTTAAGTTTTTCTATCAATGTCCTGAGTCACTCTGTAAAAAATAAATACACCTATAATCACTCACACAACACAACACGCACATACACATTCCCACATACACACCAGATTACGCATTTAACAAATGACAGTATCAGGGAATGTGTTCTAATTGCATTATTTTTGGCAGACACCAGACTAAATTTTGCCTCTGAATCCTACATGTAATATTCACATTTCAAGTTCATTGTTATATGAAGGCAACACTTGTGTACTTCTACTTTGAAGGCTTTAATTTATACATATGAACATAAACTTATATAATAAGAGCAACTGTAATTTTGTCCAATAAATATTGCTAACAAGTTACTTGTTAAGAATGACAGTGAAATGTGTGCATTAGAATACTATATGATACTTACATAGGGAAAAATGCATTCTAAATAATGTCTGTTATAAATAAGGATCTCTTAAAAATGTAGATTATACTGAAAGGAGATATGAGGGCACCGCTGTTTTAAAAATCAATACGGAAATTTTGAGTAATTGGCTAATTGGTATCTACATGTGTAAAAGGATGAGTTTATAACACAATCATTGATTTGGTAAATGCAATTTTAAGATGCCCTCTGAGTTTCCTCATGTTTTGTTGACTTATTAATCTTGAAAAAATAATTTTCACATTGGAAATACTTTAGATAAATGAAGAGGAAACAGCACCATCAAAAGTTAATCACTAATTATTGACTTCTTATGAGAAAACACATTAAACATCAAGGCACTATTGATCTATGTGTATCTATACTTATAAACTGTACCTGAATCTGAGATAAAAAATTCAATAGGGGCTTTCAATAAAAATTGGTCTCATAGAAATTATTATCCTTTATTTCAGTAAACCTTAAGAGTTGTTGATTTTAAAAAGTTAGCCCTAATTTCCCCAAGGGTATTGTTTGTGAAATGTTTATCCGTTCATGCATCAATCCATTATTTATTTATTAAACAGAACCAGTCTGTACAGGGTTGCTAAATTGGTTTTAGCAATATGAAGATGTTACCATTAGCTAAAATTTAAAGGCTAAAAGATGTAAGAATTAATATTTAGTTGTCTATTTTTCACCTATTAAATCATTCAAAGTCTTCTGAAGGTAGACTTTATAAACATGAACTGGGTTTGCTTTTTTCCTCATAAAAATATTTAATACTAGAGGAGAGAATATCAAATCTATTGGAAGTGGCTAATGTCATGTACATAATTGCAGATGATGAAGAGGAGAAGAAAGGGTCCCTTAAGTTGGAATAATTTTTTATTAATAAAGTTTGTGAAAGAGTTTAAGTAACTTTGAAAACTTCCACATATCTGATGTTTATTTGCAAACAGAAATTCAGAACCATCATGTGATCAGTATAATCAAATACTTCTTAATCAAGAATGTCAGGAATATGAAAGGGGTGGTAAAAATAGGTACTCTGCAAGTAAAACCAAGGAATCTTCCATAATTTCTAACACCAAAATATGAAAATATATGATAATACAGATAAAATGAATTCTTGGCAAAGACAGAGCCCTGAAATTTTCTTCAAGATTAATACTGGCATTTATGAGATCTTTAAGTGCTCTTTTAAGTTATTTTTAATAGTTGATATTATATAATATCACAGATGTAGTATCTATGTATACTTATATATCTTTTTGGTCAACTGATTACTAAATTATATTTGTTAAACACATTTTAATTCCCTTTATTTTTATAATCATTTTACATATACATACTTTTCAGTATGTTTTACATAGTATTGAGAGTGTCAATCTCAAAACACAAAATAATTGGCTCGGCGCCTGTGGCTCAATCGGCTAAGGCACCAGCCACGTACACCTAAGGTGGCAGGTTTGAATCCCCAGCCCGGGCCCACCAAACAACAATGATGGCTGCAACCAAAAAATGGCCAGGCGTTGTGGTGGGTGCCTGTGGTCCCAGCTACTTGGGAGGCGGAGGCAGGAGGCTTGCTTGAGCCCAGGAGTTGGAGGTTGCTATAAGCTGTGATGCCATAGCACTCTACCCAGGGGGATAGCTTGAGGCTCTGTCTCAAAAAACAAACAAACAAACATAAACATATATCTCCAAGGGTTTTCTCTTTAAAGGTTGTCAACATCACTCTCAACATTGCTGATCATAATGGGTATAGGTCACCATTTTTCACTGCTATCTTTAAATTTCATTTTCCCATTGCATACACTGAAACGGATTCTATACCAACCGAGCAATATACTCTCAGGAAACAGTTGTTTTTCTGGTAGTAAATATTGCAGACAATTTCATGTCATAAATAGAGAAAAACATTTCGAGGGGAAACAAGAATTGATATTAATAATAGCCTCACCAAGAAATTTACATAACTACCACAACCAGAGTCGCCAGTGTTTAAACACTTACATGCCAAATCTTTATGGACACTGTCTATCTCAATTTAACAGATAAAAGTGGAGACCCAGAGAAATTGTACTAGTTTTCCCAATATCTTTGTGGAATGGTTGGGTTTAGACTCAGTTTTTCTGTCTCCAGGATGGTACTTATCTACATATAATGACTATGAAATATATTTATTGAAAACTTTTTACTTTTTTTTTTTTTTGGCAGTTTATTTTGGTTGGGGCTGGGTTTGAACCCATGACTTTCGGCATATGGGGCTGGCGCCCTACTCCTTTGAGCCACAGGTGTTGCCCCAACTTTTTAGCTATTTGTCCCCCCAATTAAATTTGAGGTTAGATTTGCCATCATTTTGCTGTAAATCATAGTACTTTTCATGGGTAAGTGATTTTGATGATTATTTTCATTAGGGGTTCATTTACAGAAGAAATTTTCTTGGCAGCAAATGGAGAAATTTCTGATGGAACTCTTGGTCTTCCTGCCCACAAGCTTTGCTCCGGCTACTCTGTGATGACAGCTCCAGTAAGTGCTGCAGGTCAGACCCAAATGTCTTCAAATTATCACTCTCTCGCAATCCACTTCTCTGGTATTCAGTCACAGAAGGTCCCCCCGCTCCTTCTTTTTGTTTCTATGTCCCTCTGATAAGAAAACTGTTGTAATCAGAATAGAGATTTTAATGCTAACAATCTTATGGATTCTTTTCTTATGACAAAAATGAGAGATGAGCCAAGACTACATGACAGTTGAATATGCTCAACAATTTTTATATTAATTAAATAATAGCAAAATGATATATAGTGTTAAAGTCTTAATAGGGAGAGTGCTAAGCAGATTCCGAGGGGAAAATGTGGCTAGTCTGGCAAGGATTTTGGACACGTTATAACAGTGATGTATATTCATTACCACATTTCCTCAGGCACACTGTTATACTTCATTACAATATCCAAAACTAACTGAGCTCGAGCACATAAAAATTTTTAACACTTCTGTAATCTAGGAACAATTTCAAATTGCAGATAATAAGTAGTTTCTAATGATAACCAAGAGAACAGTAAAATTGCCTCTTTTTAAAATGATAATAGAAGCCAGTGCCTGTGGCTCAAGGAGTAGGGAGCCCCATATACTGGGGGTGGTGGGTTCAAACCTGTCCCCAGCCAAAACTGCAAAAAAAAAAAAAAAAAAAAGACAATAATCTTTGGTATGGTTGTACTTTTCTCTTGGTGATAAAGTTTTAGGAGTTTCAACCTTCAATTTTTAAATCAAAGTCAATGGGAAAATAGTAATACTAAAAATAAACTACAATACCAAAAATTTTGGAGCATATCTATACCTTGAAAAAAACAAAACAAAACAGATGCACTTTTTAAAAATTTCCTTCAAATTTATGAATACATTTGTCAGGACCAAAATGTTATATTTGAAATCGTCATAGAAGAGATAGTGAAAACCATCCTAGTGAATAGCTTAGGATCATTTTTCTGGGGTAGGAGCTGGGATGACTGCTGGCTGTGCTAACGTTGAAGTTAGAGACCTCAATATCGTTCATCCTATCTGATTACTCACCTTTTCATAGTATCTGTACACATCTAATTTCTATCACTTTTATCTAAATGGAACCAAAGTTGTTGTTTTTTATGCTTTTGAAATCAGACTTCTGGAGAGTTTTGATCTTTCAGTATGGAATGGTTTGAAATGGATTACCTGAAAATTGCTTTACTATTCATGTGCTTGACAGCTGAGTTCAGCTGTTTTCTTAAGCATCTATGGAACAGCTGAGCACTTTCTCCTGGTTCCCAAATTTGAAGCTAGAGGGAACTGGAAGGCAATAAAGTTACACTGGAATGTGTATGACCAAGGAATTTACTTGTCCCTCATCTGCTATAGCCTAACGTTATTGACCTTTGTGGCACAGTTATGGTTACAATCATCCTCTATAACTCATGTCCTTCTCCATATGGTTGTGTATATTAACACGACTAGATCGCTATAATTGTATATGAGAAGCCACTGAAATATGCAATGCAAAGTAGGCAACCCTCACTGTGAAATCTCAGTCTCAGAAACTTGACTAACTGTAAATCTCTCATCCGTCATCTGGTGTTTTTATTCAGACAACAGGCATAGAAGTCTGGAGAAATGACATAAAACATCGTTGCATTTATTCACTGGGAGTAGATAAAATAATTTGGTGTCAGCCACTGATGAAAGTTCATATTCTGCCCTCAGTGAAACTTGGTTTTCTGAGCAATCACGTGTTGACCAAATGGGAAGAGACCTACCCATTTGGTAGACCTACCCCAGACCTACCAAAGGGGTAGGCCTGTGCTGCTTTAGTGCAAAGCTCATCGCTACTGTAATAATAATTGTCTATAAAAATGTATATTTACCATGACCACTACCAAAACTAGATTGCAATTAAATAATTGATATTTAAAAATATTAATGCAATATATTATTTTAAAATAACATTATATAGTTTGGGCTTGAAAGTATCCTATCAAAATGGAGTAACAACATTAGTGAGTGTAATCCAATTCATTTTATTTCAGTTTTTTCTAGTTATGAATTATTAAAATATCTTCCTGGTTATTTCTTATACTAGGAAATCATAGTTTAAACATTCTAGCTGTTTTTCAGCACTTTGGGTTAAACTCATTGTCCCCCTGAAGCTATGGTCTTTTATTTCATCTATTGTAAACATGATTACTTCCAAAAATATCACACTACAAATTATTTTGAACATTCAATAACACTAAATTATTCTCCACATGAGAAATGTGGTATATTTTCCCGGGTTTCACTATGACATATTGTATATTTTTAAAATATAATAATATAAGCTAATGGCTCCAGTAGTCAGCTGCTGTAGAAAGAAAGAAAGAGGGTAACGACAGTTGTGTTTTGACATCTAGGTCTGCCTTTTTGTCTCCAAGGAAAAGGAAGTACATGACGGTTTCTCTGACAGCATCCCTGTGGCTGCTCCATGCAAATCCTGTCTACTTCTCCTGTTTCCTGGTTGTCTGTATCGTATCATAGGACTCAGGCTGTGTTGCAGCATATCTTGGATACTAGTCTGTGCCTGCGGGTAACCCCCTACTTCATATTTTGGTTCACTATAAATCCATTGATTTTTGGTACTGACCTCATTACCTAACCAACATTACAAGAATATTTTCTCACTAGATAAAAATAGAACCAGAAACAGTAATGACTATTTCTTTTGTAACTTCATATTATGGATAAATCTATATATTATTTAATTTATTGGACATACTATTTCTTTATAAGTTATTTCTCAAAGATTCATAAAGTGTAATTAGTTGAAAAAGAGAACAAGAGACAAAGAATAAAAACTGAAACCTATTGATTTTCAATTAAAAATGTTATAAATGTAGTCTTATATGTTTTTTCAGATTAATATAAGGATATATATAATTAGGTTACATGCTTTGCCTTTGCTAGGAAAAGTCCAAGTTATAGTTGATGCCATAAAACACAACATCAGGTGAGAGCTTATTAACTGGCTCCCCTCCCTCCCATTCCCCGCCATCTACCTGAGTATCTCAAGAATGGAAAAGCAAGATCCAAAGTTTTCAATACTAACATGAAACCAGTAGATGAACAATTACATGTTCCTGTGGGACATTAAATTCAAGGACAATTAAATTCAAGATGGGGAGGACATAAGCCTACTCAAAACTAGTACTCTGAAAGGAGAAGAAGCTCTTGGGGGGAATTGTTTGACTGTATGGTATTATTAATAAAGTGGAATGCCCAGAAGTGCATTAAAGTACATAGTTACCATTCAATAAAAAAGAAAAAAAAATAAAGTGGAATGCAAGCTACTACGTTCCTTTTGGAAAGAAGTTTGGAGAACACTTAGGAAACTAAAAGTAGACCTGTCATTAGATCCTGCAATTCCTCTACCAGGTATATATCCAGAAGACCAAATATCATTTTACAACAAAGATATTTGCACCAGAATGTTTATTGTAGCTTGATTCATAATTGCCAAGTCATGGAAGAAGCCCAAGTGCCCATCTACCCATGAATGAATTAATAAATTGTGGTACATGTACACCATGGAACATCATGAAGCCTTAAAAAAAGATGCAGACTTTACCTCTATTATGTTTACATGGATGGAACTGGAACATAGTCTTCTTAGTAAAGTATCTCAAGAATGGAAGAAAAAGTATCAAATGTACTTTTGGGACCTCTTATTGCATATTGCATGGGTACATGTCTTATCTATTAAGAGTAGAGTATAAATGTCTTTTTTTTTTTTTTAACAGAGCCTCAAGCTATCCCCCTGGGTAGAGTGCCAAGGCATCACAGCTCATAGCAACCTCCAACTCCTGGGCTCAAGCGAGTCTCCTGCCTGAGCCTCCCAAGTAGCTGGGACTACAGGCGCCCACCACAACGCTCAGCCATGTTTTGGTTACAGCCATCATTGTTGTTTGGCGGGCCCGGGCTGGGGATTCAAACCCTCCACCTTAGGTGTATGTGGCTGGCGCTTTAGCTGCTTGAGCCACAGGCCCCGAGCCTAGTATAAATGTCTTAACACAACAATTAAGTAAGTGAGGTGAAGGCTATGTTAGCCAGTTTATAAGCATTCCAAATTGTATATAAAATCAGCACATTGTACCCCATAAATGCGTTAATGTACACAGTTATGATTTAATAAAAAAATTGTTAAGAGAAAAAAAGTGGAAAGGGAACACAAAATTGAATAAATAGCAATGGTAGCTAAGTTTCTTAAAAATATTTTTAAAATGCATTTCAGATGATTTTAGGGCATCTGAGAAAGATTCTTTTGGAATAATTCTAATATTTCAAAAGTTTCTGTAGAGAACGTTTGACCTGTGGCCAGTAACAGAAGAAAAGGAACAGACGATTAAAGATAATCATAGAAGGCTTATTGGAAAATGTTGAGATGTGATATAAAAATGAAATGTCAAAAAATGTATTGTGATATATTTATGCAAAATGTTTCCCCCGATATAGAGTCTTTTAAAAACCGATGCAATGTATATGTGTGTGTGTGTGTGTATGTTTGGGGCAGAAAGATGCTTTACTGAATGGGACAGTTTAAACATAAGGTGTAACAGCTACTGAAAATTGTTCCTATAAATATATATATATTATGCTTATAAGTTTAAGGGCAAGAATGAACTTTTTTTTTTTTTTGAGACAGAGTCTCAAGCTGTTGCTTTTGGTAGAGTGCTGTGGCATCACAGCTCCACAGCAACCTCAAACTCTTGGGTATAAGTGAATCTCTGGCCTGAACCTTCCAAGTAGCTGGGACTATAGGCACCTGCCAGAACACCTGGCTATATTTTTGTTGCAGTTGTCATTATTGGTTATCAGGCCCAGGCTGGGTTCGAACCTGTGAACTTTGGTGTATGTGGCTGGTGCCATAACCACTGTGCTATGAGTGCTGAGCCAAGAATGAAGTTCTTATTTGGAAAGGTCCTGGAAATTTCCTCATTAAAGCTTTAATAATATGATTTGCCTTTTCTTTATACATAATGTTCTTTTTCCTTTTGAAATAGTTTTCAAATTATAGGGAGGTAAAAACATGAAATTACCAACACATTTCTTCAAAACCTTTCTATTACAGAATAGAAAACACTCTGTAGATATTTATACTGCTTGTGCAGTCATTCATAGGTAGGAAACAAACGGGTTATGTACATAAACTCACAGGCCTGTGGCCTTATCTTGTGAAAAAGATAGAATTTTCATTGTCCTATAATATAATAGTATATGTAACACAATATAATTATGCCTATATAAACATTGGGAGAAGAATGAAACTGATGGCCTATTGTATTGAGTTCCATTGTATGGAACCTGAAAAATACTACCTCTTCAGTGAAATTCTTTCTAAGTCATTATTAAATACTTCATTTCCTTCAGACAGTAATTTTCTCTCTGTGTCCTTCCCTGCTTAGACTATTATTCAACAGATGTTGTTTTCGTAGGTCTGAGCCCTTCTCTGAGTAGATTCTTTTACTTGGGGCTGTTTTCTTATTTCTATATGTTTGTTTAGAAAAGGCAAAAGTATTAATAATCCCTTGTTCATAAGTATTTTGAAAAGTAATAAGATAAGTAGGTGTATAGTGCCATATTTTTGTTGTTGTTAAAATATTATTTTAAAAATTATAAACCAACATGAAATAACATAATTTGATATATATTAACGTTATTGCATTTCTGTCAACAATGTTCTCCTCTATTTTTTCCTTGTCATATCGTTTTGAGAGTTCTATTAACTAGACACTTATTTTTTTCTTTAAAAAATGAATCTAAATTTTATATCTCTGTACATCCTATGTTGATGGTCCATTTTTTCATCAGATGATATGTCTTTCTTTTTATACAATAGTGATTATTTGAAAAAAAAATAGGGGAGGGGGAGGATGGGTGGAGGAGGGTAATTGGTGGGACCACATCTACGGTGCATCTTACAAGGGTACATGTGAAATTTACTAGGTGTGGAATAGAAATGTCTTAACACAATAACTAAGAAAATGCTGTGAAGGCTATGTTGACCATAGTTTGAGGAAAGCATTTCAAATTGTGTGTAAAACTAGCACATTATACCCCATGATTACATTAATGTACATAGCTATGATTTAATTTAAAAAATGGGGAAAGCCTCCAAAACTATTTTAAAAATAAGTAGAGATTATGTATAATCTCTGTACTGAATGACTACATTTGGTACACATCCTTTTTTTTTTTGCAGTTTTTGGCCAGGGCTGGGTTTGAACCCACCACCTCTGGCATATGGGGTCGGTGCCCTATTCTTTTGAGCCATAGATGCTGCCCCAAATTTAATTCAAATTTACCTTCACATATTATTTAATAAATGAATATTAATTGAGTAAAGGTATTTTTCAGAAACTTTACTAGAAAGAAGCAATAAGAAGAGAGAAATATGTCTTGCCTTCTTAGATCTTAAATTCTGTTGGGAGAGAAACAAATTTATCAGCAAATACATGATAAAAAGATACCAATAACTGCTATTAAAAAAACAGGATCAGAAAATCAAGAGTGGCAATGTGTGCAGTTGTTTTTAATCTGAGTTTTTAACATGGTAATGCATATAAATCTGTACAGCCTGTCTTTTCTCGCCAGATGTTACATTCTAAGCATCTTTCTATGCCATTATTTTTAATCCTTGCTTTTAATGTTTGAAAATGATTGTGCTTTATACATTCTAGTATATTTCTTTTTCTTTCTATACTTCAGATTTATATACTTTCTTCTTTTTCTATAACTAGTATTTTGATGGCTATCTTTGTCAACGAGTAAGACCTCCAAAAGAATTAACTTGAATGATATTCTAATTCACATTTTCATATTTGATTGATATTTTTGAAGAATCCATTAATTTAAGCATGTAAATAAGTTGAGCTATTACCATGGATCAGGCATTCTATTTTATGCTGAAAATGACCTAAAATGTCTACTTCTTCAGGAACAGACAAAATTATTAATAGAAAAAAAAGTTGCATAAATACAAAAATAAATGTTAAGTTATGGTTATTGAACAAGTGTAAGGAAAGGAAATGTTTGAGGACATTAAGGTGTCTCAAGAACATAAAAATAATTCATTTTTATCTTTTTAGAAGCCCTTGAATAGAGTCTGACCTCAGAAAGGCTGACAAAGTTTCTGACATAGGCAATAAAGAATATAAATTTCCTTAGACTTTCAGATCCACACCAAATACTCTAACTTGTTTTTATCTGAAAATTAGAGATCCTGATTGAGACTTCTTACCTTGACTTTTATCGCTGCCATTTAAATGCACTATATAACTTTGAATTCATTACAAAGTTGAATATTGCTCTAAATATATTTCACAAATTCCCCCAAAGAATATCTCTGAAGCTGAATCTAAGTTTTCCATCACAACTTGCTCATAGTTGAGAATCAATTAATCTGTGCCCCAAGAGGAAGTCTCTTAGTTGAGAAATTCTCAATAAAGCACCTCAGCTGTTCTCACCCAAATTCTTTATTGCAAGAATATGCTTCTATGATGCAAATATGTCTTTCCCAGAAATTTATTTGAAAAGGGAAAATTGAGGCTCGGCGCCTGTGGCTCAAGCAGCTAAGGCACCAGCCACATACACCTAAGGTGGCGGGTTTGAATCCCCAGCCCGGGCCCGCCAAACAACAATGATGGCTGCAACCAAAAAATGGCCGGGCGTTGTGGTGGGTGCCTGTGGTCCCAGCTACTTGGGAAGCGGAGGCAGGAAACTGGCTTGAGCCCAGGAGTTGGAGGTTGCTATGAGCTGTGATGCCATGGCACTCTACCCAGGGAGATAGCTTGAGGCTCCATCTCAAAAAAAAAAATCCGAAAAGGGAAAATTGAAAGACCCAAGTTTCAGGTTTTGTATTGTTACCTGTTCTGTTTTTCCCCTGGTATTAGATCTCCCCAGCAATCCAGCTACATGTGTAGACCATTTATGCCATTCAGTCATGTCTAAGGAAGTCAAGTTATTTTTAAAAGGCAGGTATAAGGTAGTATTCTTATATTAAGAAAGACAATTTATCACAATCCCCCCATCCATTTTTCACCTGCAATCCTCAACTCCAAATCTTTCCCCCAAATTATTTATTTAAAATATATATTTTTTTTAGTTGGAAATTCTCAGATTTACAATTTCTAGGTCGTTTTTGGTCCTCTAAGCAAATATTTACATCAAAGGAGATGGAAGAATTGAGGAGTGAGTAGCTAGAAGAGTAACATTTTGAGTATCTTGAAACTGATTCTTTGGGGTGGTCTTTTAAAATAAGTATGGATCCAGAGCTGACTGAGAACTGAGGGATGGGTTTCCTAAAGCAGGATTGCTCTCTGGGGAATCTTTGGGCAATGGAATGAACACTGAACTGGAATCCAAAAACTTTATAGGGATAGAGCTACGTGTATAAACACTGGGTTAAACTATCTCCCTGTGCAAATCATTGAATTTTTTCATATCAGTTTCATATTTTTTACTTCCTTACTTATTTTTTAATTACTTTCACTTATTTGCCTTTTTTTTTTTTTTTTGAGACAAGAACCCCACCCTACACCCTGAGCAGAATGCAATAGCATCATAGCTCACTGCAACCACAAACTGGGGCTGTGGGCATCCTGCTGCCTCAGCCTCCAGAAGGCACTTGTCACGGCGCTCAGCTCGGTTTTTCCATTTTTTAGGAGTTGGGGTCTCACTCTCGCTCAGGCAAGTCTTGAACTCTTCTCAAGCAATTCTCCCTCCTCAGCCTTCCACAGTGCTGGGATTACAGGCGTGAGCCACCACGCCCAGGTATCAATTTCATTTTTAATGGAAGAGGTCACCCCTCTCCTCAAAATCATGAGATTATTATAGATGTGTTTTCATATAATAAGCATGAAAATATAATAAACTATAAGGCTAAAGAAGAAAAAATTATAACAAATATTATGAACTAGAGTGGTTAGATTCAGATCCAAGGTGTAGAGAATATATAGAGGGTGCCAAAAAATGTATACATATTTTAAGAAAGGAAAAGGAACTTTATTAACATTCTAATATTCAATATATACCAATGACAAAAGATGAGGACAAGTCACATTGAGCACCTCTTATAATTGCATAAGTCAAATGTGACCTGAGTATTGCAATTTTAATTTATTTCTTAAAATGTCTATACCTTTTCTGGTACCCAGTAGATATAAATCTTGGACATTGGAGAGTAAGGAATTATTCCTTATTCTCTATTGAGGATACAAGATTTAGATTCTATGGTAAGAACACTGAGGCAAGCTGTATGTCCAAAGAAGAAATGCTCAAAAAAGATCAATCATTTATTATGTCTTGATGGTATAAATATCAGAGCTCTAGGCATGCCTTTCCTGAATCATAAGAAGGAGGGGAAAAAAGAGATAGAGAATAAAGGCAAAAGAAAAAAAAGGTGGGGGTGCGGAGAAAAGAAGCTAAAAGACCAGTAATAGCTGAGTGCTGAGAAATTCTGTTGGAAGCCAGAGCGAGTTAAATCTCTAGCTGTTCCAGCTTGTATTGCTTGCCGTCCTTAGTGATCTCTCTATATGAGCTTTCCAACTGCCACTCAAGTCAGTTAGACAGAGCATTAAATGGGCCAAAGCATGATTAAAACAAAAGTCATAAGCTCAGCAATTAGCTTCAAGGTTACTTAGAATCTTCTGGAGAATGTTCCAGTAAAATACCTTCCTTGGCATGCCTGACTGAACACTCAATATTTTCAGGGGACCATTCTCTTTTTCCAACCTGATTCCTGAGTCCATTTCTATGTCTCCTTTTTGAAGTTAGATATAGATAGATACAGGACTTCTAAAGGCCTACTTTTAAATGTAGAGGAAAGGAATATATATACTTCTAAGCTTTACTCAAACACACACACCCCTCCACCTGTGGTGTTCTAAGGGATGATAAAGTGTAGAAAAGACATTGGCTATTCTTGTCAATTAGTTCAGAGGCAGACAAATGTAAAATCCATTTTCCTCTCCTGTAACATCAGAAACATTCAGTCTTAAAAGCTAAAGTAGTTGTTCAGATAGTGGATTTCATAAACACACAAACACATCTCATGATCAAATCGTGGAGGTCTCCCATTTCCAGAGAGAGTGAATAAGTAAGTAAATGACTCTAGAGTGATCTATTTGTCAATCCTAATTGTAAAACATCCCTTAAGTTGTCCACATCAGAGTTCCTAAAAGATTTTCTACTTCTAATGTTCTTTTCATGTTACCCTCAGAACAGACTGCTTAGTTATAAGGAATTGTAGTAAATAGCTGTAATTTGAATAGCAACAAAGATAAGCAATAGGTCTGAACTTTATATAGAAGAGGTAATGTTAAATTACACACATGCCCTTCGGATCTATCTGTACAAAGACTTTACCAATCCCTAGGAATAGTAAGAGTTAACCAGAAATCCCAAGCAAAACTCTTGCAATGAATTCCAGAACAATATTGCAGATGTGTGGAGCTTACAGAAGGTGGAGCCCATTTATTCTCCATGCATATTTAATGTGCAAAATTATTTTTAAGTACTAAAACCCCTTTGGCAATGCTATGAACTGAAAAGCTACCCAGACCTGATGCATTCCTAAATGTAAAGAAGAAAGAAAGAAATGCACCAAGAGCAAAAAATCCTGTTTACTCACGATTCTTTTCACCTCTCCACCTTGACCCGGCTTTCATTCTGCCTGAGACACCCACAGGAGAAGTTATTTCTGCCATCAAGAGCAGCAGCATCAGTAACAGCACAGCCATGCCAGGTAAAAATAACCTCTATGGAGAGAGTCCTGTGACAGACGAACCTGAAGGCTCTTAGTGGGAGCAGAAACCTGGAGCCAATCCTGTCATTTTATTCAGCAGGAATGCAAAATATGCTGGTTTTCCCATATATTTTTTTTTTAAAAGCAGGTATGTTCTTATAAGTCTTTCTACTTGCATTATGCTGGTACTGTTAATAAAAAATTAGAAGGGATGTAAAACCTTCCTCTGTGCAGAAGCACAAATGTCAGGAGAGAGAAGCTGACAGTTTTCTCTTTCTGCAGCTACCAGTTCCTAACCAGCCTTTACCATTTCTCACTTCTTGCAAATGTTTGTCAACATCTTCCATAACACGATAATAGGAAAAAGCTGAGATTGCAGCGTTTTCCCACCTACCCATTCTGCACCACAGATTATAGTACTTGATGAAGCTGAATATTTAATTTGGGTACTGCAAACACGCTTCCCCTCGTTTCAAACAGAGGTGGTTGTTAAGGAAAGAAAACACATGCACACACACTTGTTTGCAAAGCTGTATCTAACATCTTGGAAGAAGGATTAGATGTATAAATATCTGCTGCTAAGACATGATAAAAATACCTCTGGAAAAAGGGAGTGGTAAACAATCATTTTTCTTACTTGTCTTGTACTGTGCGAGTTCTGTATTCAGAGAGTGATATATAAAGACAATCTGCCAAAAATATTCTGAATCCGTGATGCAGGCAAAATGTAATGTACATTGCATGTCCTGGGATCGTCTGCACTGCAGCATAAATAGTCATTTGGTTTGTAAACACATGTTGGTATATTCCATCTCTCCTGTTTGCTGGAGAATAATTTTTATCACCTCATGAGCTGTGAAGATGTGTTAGCAAATCAGACTTCTCTGTTGTATAATTAAGTCTATTTCTCATGGGCAAATGGAATATTGTGTTGATTGTTTTCAAAGTCTACTGAAACAATATAAGACGCTCACCTTTCAGTTGGGGACCAAATGTATTTATTTTTATAATAATGATAAAATAATTTTATGCCATTAAAAACATTATAGAATAATAATAATAGACATACATTTATTTTAATAAGCACATAAAGCTATTTTCAGATACTGCTAAGCACATAATGATCTATACCCTGACCTACTTCTACACTTAAAAAGTTTTCATCGGCTGCCAAAATATATTTCTAAAATACATGCCTAATAATGTGTTATGTACTATTAGTCCACTGTTCCAAAGCAGAGTTAAAAAAGTAAGGTTGACAGCAGCCAGCAGATAATATAAAGGTGTAAGACAAGAGGGGTGGGTGGGGATTGTGGCCAGGTGCAGACAAGTTCCTGAGAATGGTAGTAGCTGCTAGTTAACTTCAGTTGAAAGTTGCCATGTGAATTAAAGATTCAGGATTGCCAGATATTTATGATTTCAGGCAAATATTATTAGAAATTTCAATTATTATGAGACTTATCTTAATTTTTAAAGCAAAAGAAATACAACTACAAAAGTTTTTAATAGGTATGTAAGAGATAGTATTCTGAATCTGTTTCCAATTTAAGCTTCCCAGACTCTTTGATTCAAGAAATAGGCTTCAAATGCTTGCATCAGATAGTTTAGTAATAGCAAAGATCCACAAGGTAAACTTAATGGAGAGACAAATACAAGCAAATGTTTTTTCATGTGTTATGATAAATGCAATGAAAATCCATATACAAATTTCAAGGAGTTATAGAGGAGAAAATGTCTGACCACCTGGGGATATCAGGGAAGGCTTGTTATGTTTCTTCATTACTTTTAGAGCCATAAAAATTAGTCATATCAGGAAATTTTCCAATCTTCAGAAGCACATGAACACACAAAAATGTCAGGTTTTTTAATATACTTTTTTTTTCTTGAAATAGTTTTTTCTCATCTCTATTTTGTATAATCATATTAATACTTAATAACTAAACAGAAGTATATCGTCTCAGACTTTGCCCAGAATAATTAGTCACTTTTCTCCTGGCTTATTTACTTGTGTGTGTTTGTCTTCAATACGTGGGCCTGATGGTATTATGTTTTCTTTATCTCTAAATTCAGTAATGATTCCTGCACATAGAAGAAAATAATTGAAACTTGTTGAGCTAATGGTACATTTTGCTATGATGGATATTAATTTGAATTGATAACTTTTACAAATTAAAATATCATACTTTAAAACAGCTCAGATGCCTTCTTTCATTCTCTAGGCATTTTTTATCTTATGTTGTCCTTTGTTTTCCTTACTCATTAGTATTATAAGATATTATAAATAAAAATCCAAGTTACATTGATTCCCTTTTAGTTTCAGTCAATTGTAATCATCCAACAAAAGCAGCACGTTAGCTTCCTGTAAGCCATGCCACGCTAGTGAAAGCTCAAAGCTTTTATTCTATATTAACTTATAGGTCCCGAGTATTGAGAGATCATCAGGAGAGAGCCATTACAAATATGGATACACATCCTAAGACCAGCTTTCAAATCTGCAAATTTTTTAACATCAAGGCACTGAAGATTATCAGCAGATGGGCATAGGCTAAAATTATGAATTGGTACAATGCCAGTTATTTGGCAGTCACGTCCTAAATTGCATGTCTGGAGCTATTTCAGCTTAAAATATTAAACAGGGAAACTGCATCTCTGCACTTTCTCTTCCTTCTTGCTCCATGTACTCTCCTTCAACTTGGCTGTTCAAACTCACCCGTGTCTGAGCCGCGGAGTTGAGAGAAACTGATTAGTACCCTTATACTAATAAATCCATCCTTGCTTCCTTCCTTCCTTCCTTCCTCTCTCCCTTCCTTCCTTCTCCTGTGACTGACATCCTGACTAACTAATGGGGTAGTTAAAAGCCTCCCATTCTTTACTCATTCAACATTTTTTTTTTAATCATCCAGGCACCAGACTAATTGCTGAAGAATTGCAATGAACCACTAGATGTCATCCCTGCCTTCAAGGGGCTGATATGCAAATAAGAAGAAATAACTGCCACGTAATAAAATCTCCCTCTGAAATTACATCTGCAATAAAGTAAAAGAGGAGATTTTAAAAAGAGATTACAACAGGGGACTTTAAAATTTAAAGTTTCTTTGAGGAGGTGGTGCCTACGCAGAGACAGGAGATGAATATGCAGGAGTGGTACAGGAGTGGGAAAGGCAGACAGCAGGTGCATGTGGAGATACAGGGCGGGGTCTCTATGGTTTGGGTCCTGGAGAATGTGTTAAAAATTCTAAAACTTATTTTAAGCTTTTAAGAAGGAAAATACTTTTTGTATCAAACTATTACTCTTCCTTTAATAAAGGGAAGGTTAGAGAGAACCAAAAGGAAAGTAGAAAGATAGTTAAGACACTACCTCAATAACTAAATGAAAAATGTATAGGGCAGTGATACAAAATTTTAAAAAGTGAAAATAAATAGATTTAAATATATTCTCAAGGCAGAATCAACAAGTTTGGTTGATGAATTTTACACAGAGGAGGAAGAAAAGAGGGTTCAAAGGTTATAGCTTAGTTTTTGAGATGGACATTTAGGAATTTGTAGATTTGGAGATTGAGGAAGAAGAGACGTTAATATTGCTGCTACTTTTCGAGAAGTTTCCAAAGTGTCACTATCATTTCAAGCCACATAGAAAAGGAGTACTGAAAGTTGGGAGAAAGGCAAAAATATGTACAGATATAAAAACTTATACCCCAAAGCTGGTGAGAATCAGCCTATTTGTCTATATAACATAAACATCTAAATAATGATACAAGGAAGTTTTAAGTTAAATAAATCCATAATGGCTACAATGTGGTAAATATATTGAGAAAGGCAGGAGTTATTAACTGGAAAACTGGTTAAGGACTATTTCAGAAATCCAGGCAAGAGATGCTAAAATGACCTGTGTTCTGGCAGTAGAGATGGGCAGATGTAGAGACATGAAAGTGGTAACATTTATAAGGACTGGTGTTGCTTTACTTGGAAAATATGCACACAGAACTATCATTTGTAGACAGTATTGCTCATCCCTGTGTAATAATACTGGTTACTTCTTGGACTACAGGTCAACATGAATATTTTAGTTATCTCTATACTGTATTTTATAGGATAATGCTCTTGCCTGGAGTTTAATACCAGTAGTACAAGTATAGATATTAAGAAGATACATTTATTTCTATGGAACTTTACACATTAACATTACCTACATTAATCCCCAAGTCAGTCAAGTCAGTTTGGTGGGGTAATGTTGGTCATGCATAATTTCTCAGTTAAAATTAATAACAACACACAAACGACAGTTCTGAATACTTTTCCAATATCAACTATCTAGATCAAAAAGTAGAACATATGTGGTAGTTTGATAATATTTTCCCATATATTTTTGATACTTCCTCCTCCAAGAAAGTGGACCTTAATTTTCATCCCTTTGAGTGTGCACAGAGATTCTACTGAGAATAAGGTCGAA
Organism: Galagoides demidoff; assembly: GCA_963574575.1. Classification (NCBI taxonomy): domain Eukaryota; kingdom Metazoa; phylum Chordata; class Mammalia; order Primates; family Galagidae; genus Galagoides; species Galagoides demidoff. The sequence goes on along the minus strand of CAUYQV010053443.1, from coordinate 10,647 downwards.
CTGATGCTGTGCCTGTGAGATTAGATGGGAACACACACAGGGATTTTCACTCGCACTCTCCTCTCTCTCTTAGATCACGCACTCTGGGCAAGCCAGCTGCCATATTGTGAGGAAACTCTGGAAGCCAATGGAGAGACTCTGAGGTTTAGCCAGATACCCAACAGGGAACTGAGGTCAGCTATCAACTATGTGAATAAGCTGATGGACCAAGATGACTACAGACCTGTCTAACACCTTGACCATAACTTTCACCAAAGACTCTTCACCAGAACCACTCACATAAGCTACTTATACATTCCTGATCTTCTAAAACTAAATGAGATTATAGATGTTTATTGTTTTAAGCTGCTGAACCTGAATGACTTATTACACAACAATAGATAACTACAATAGCTGGATTATATACACTCATTCTTTTCAAAACCATGATTCCAAGTGGCTGGCTGGCTGGTGAAGGCCAAGGCTGCAATCTTAACTTCAACCAGTCACATCCATTCTCTTTTATATGAATGAGGCTGAAAACATATTAATATGGGGGACACCAAATGGCAACATTTCATTCCAATTCATCCTGTAGATTTGCTTTGATTAGCAAAGTATTCTGCATGTTTCTAAGGCATTTAGACCTTAACATAGTACCTAATAATTTATTATTATTTTATTCCAGCCACATGATTATGCATATTTCTGGTTTCAGAATGTACATTACAACTAAATTATTGTAAAAGTGCCACATTATCTCACATAGAAACACCCTCTTTGTAAGCAACATTTGCATATTAAAACCTGAGCACAACTTCTGACACATTGTAGATCTTCAGTAACTATTTCATATAAGTCGACTCATTGATATATTATTAATCTAGAAAGAACATTAATATAGTATGTTTATGTTATAATTGCCCTGGGAAGAAACCAACTTGATTGTGGTGAATTATTCATTTAATATGCTATTGAGTCTCGTTTGCTACTATTTTCTTGATGATTTTTGCATCTATGTTCATCAGAGATATTGGTCTGTATTTTTCTTCTGTTGTTGCATCCTTTCCTGGCTTTGATATCAGGGTGATACTGGTTTCATAGAATATGTTAAGAAGGATTTCCTCTTTCACAGTGAGAAGGGAGAAAACACAGAAGAAAACACTGTGAGTAGTGATGTCTTGTGTTTTTGTCTTTTTTTTTTTTTTTTGAGACAAGCTCAAGATGTCATACTGGGTAAAGTACCTTGGTGTCACACCTCACAGGAATCTCAAACTCCTGGGCTTAAGCAATTCTCTTGCCTCTCCGCCTCCCAAGTAACTGAGACTACAGACTCCCGCCACCATGCCCAGCTATTATTTTCGTTGCAGTTGTCATTGTTTCAGCTGGCCTGGGCCAGGTTTGAATCCACCAGCCATCATGTATGTGGCTGATGCCCTGACCACTGAGCTACATGGGCACCACCTGTATTTTTGCCTTTTTTACTTCTTTAAGAAGACTGATTCTAACTTTGGTGCTTGTTTTATAGAAGAGCACCAGTACATTTCTTTTTATGTCCTGTAAAAGAGGATTTTCCACTGGCTAAAAGTCTTCGACCAATTGTTTTCTGGTATCACATTACAATAATCAATAGTATCGGCACATTAGAGATGAATAAACACTGCAATTAATCTTCTCTCACCCAAATTGGATTTAGTAGATTAGATGTATAAAGTTAAAAAAAGGTTTGAAAATAATTTTTTAAAAATAACTTTCTTATGCCTCTAATGCCAAGATCAATGAAAAAGCCTTCCTCCATGTTTGTCTCCCACTCTTCCCACCATTAATTAGGACAGTTATTTATATAGAATCTCAATAATTGTTTAATTGGATGAATAAATTAACAAGCAAAAATACACAGTTTAATGCAAATAACATTGACACTTTTTTTTCTTTAATTAGGCATCTGGGTGTACAACAGGGTACCTAGCAGGCATGAAATTCTTTCAGTAACTATACGAGAAACAGGTTAATCTATACATAGAAGGAAACAGTGTTGGGTGCTAAACACAAACTTAGAACCTTGGGCCTTGGGAAAAGCAATAAAACCCAAATAAATCTATGATTCTATGGAATTGAAAAAGTAAGCTAAAGGACTTGGGAAAATAAAATAGATATCAAGAGATGTCTATGAGTAGTTTTGACGTAAGCAGGACTCAAGTTAAATGTTGGTCAAGGATTAAGGATGATTACTGTTAGGCTATTTAAATCAATAGTCAAAAGATGAGGAAAGAGACCTTGATGGGCATGTGAAAGGCCATGTCCACCGAGTCACATGTGGCTGGAGCAGTTGGCATTTGTAGGAAAAGCTGTAGTGAAAGTTAGGTCAGTGTCATATAACATCGAACACTGATTTGGGAACACGAGGTTCAGTCAGAGCAATGGGTTAATGGTACAAGTTCTGAGCAAAACAATGTGAGTAGGAAGCCAACCACTGTGTTCAAAAGAAAGAAACGTACAAGATCAGCAAATTGATAGATCCTTAATGTTCATTTAGACCAATAGGATCATCCTTTTTTACATGTATTTAATCATTACTTCTTATACATTGGAGACACCCAAACTGAGATATCACACGTGTCCCACCCCTGAGTGCCATGTGTTCCACTCTGCACAGTGTGATGTCAGTTTTTCAAGAAGAGACTTGGTTTGTGTCTGTGTGAAAGAAAAACTACAGTTTTGATATCTGATAAAAATGAAGGGTGATGATTGCTGAACTTGTGCTGGTGGCCCTCAGTTCCAAAAGCCTGTCTTGTCCTTGAATATACAATTTTAGTTAATGTAAAAAAGCCAAATTGTTAAATCTAATATACTGTGAAAGGGGAATTCACGACAGGGAATCGATGTTCATTCTGCTACCTTCCTGAAAAATGCATCTGAGAAGGAGACGTGGGGATTTAATATGCAGGAATCTCATACACCATAGTCAAGGCATAAAGTACATCTGGCATTTGAGTTTGAATATTACTGATTCACATTTTTATTAAGTAGAGTAATTTTCAGGAAAACTAACTTTTAAAGATTGACTTTTGGAATCTAACCTTGACATCTTTTGATAATGAGATAATACGTATGTAAGATAGACACAGATTATACAGAGTTTCCATTACCGCCTATTGTTTTCCATTAAATGTTCTACGGACCTTCTAAGAACCCACTGAAAAACATGATGGCATTAACATAAAAATGGAGTCTTTTGCTAGAACTTAAATATAAACACACAGGATACTAAAAGCTACATGCTGCTATGTATGACATATTTTTACTTCATCCACTCTCTAGGTATCATAATTTTCCTCTATGAACAGTTGTTTCAAAATTCATGAGAATCTACATTTTCAGAATAGTGACGATAAAGAGCTAATTTTATTACTGACTGGTGAAAATAGTAGGCTCATACAGAGGAATAGTGAATAATCAATATTTGTGAAAAAAAGGGTATTCAATTTAATTTTCTAGTTAAATAAAACTAAACCAGAGAATCTTCAATTCATGTTAGTACCACCTCTGTTTCCAGTATATTCTTAGGAATAAATACATAATCTAGCCCCAAATTTACTGCTTCCTTACAATTGTGTGGCTTTTGTAGTATCTGTCTGAATTTCAGTCTTGTTCTTATGTAGGACCGTGAATGGGACCATCAGTCATGTTCACCTGATGCTTTGCAGTAGCGTCTGCAAGGATGATTTCACAGTTTCTGACATCGCAAATGCTCATTTATATGTAATTCTGGCAATTCTCTATGGAGAGGTGGAGTCACTTCTCACATGACTTCAGTCTGGATTAGCCTTGTGACTTGTTTGTGACCACTACAATGCAGCAAAAATGATGTGCTTGACTTTTGAAGTTGGGCCTTCAAAGACCCTACAGCATCTGTTTGTGCTATCTTGGATTGCCACCCCCCAAGACTGACACAGAAGGATCTGGTCTCTCCTACTGGCACCCAAGATGCCATGTGGAGAAGCAGCTGGCACCACCAGCTGCAAACACGTGAGGAAGACACCAGTGCCCCTGGTTTTCCAACCTAACCGATAGCCCCAGTCTGTGTTCTGCAGTGGGACAACTTAAATCATACATGCTCAGCTTGCTCCTTACTTGACTTCTTTGGGCCTCGGTCTTTTGCTCTGTACACCAAAGGTAAAAATACAATCTGACTTGTTGATAATATTACATCGGTGGATAGAAATAAGTGTCTTAAAACACTACTGGGGATAAAGCAAGTACTAATAAACTGTAACTGACCAATATTATTATTGGTATGGCTGCTGTTGCTGCAATTTTTATCATTTGTCTTCAATAGAAAAGGAAACTGAGACTGGGAGAAATAAATGTTTTACATAAAGCCACATGGCTATAGAACTAGGATCCAGGGCCACATTTATTTTTTGTCAAGTTGAAGTTATTATTCCAAGTTATTGCATATTTTTGTATTCACTGGGCAGCTCTGATTTATCCATGTATAGCTGTGTACCAGCAATTGTGGTCAGTGAGTCTATGTGTGCATGTGTATATACTCACACATGTATATTAATGAAATTAATATTTGAATAACTTTGTGAAACTCAGTTACACATTTTTATATAATTTCACAGAACATGCCAAGCCCTTTTAATCTTCTGGTATCATCTTGTGCGAATCCTCCATACTCACCATAGATTCCAGATGGTGCTTTCTCTGTTCTATGTATGGGGTTCTCACCGGTTGTGATGACCTTGTCCTTCTTTTCTAGAATAACTCTTATAGTTACTTGGATCAACAGCTAAGCCCCAACATGTTCTTCTCTGCAAAGATCTATTCCATCATTCTTAGAGGGGGATTGGGCATTCTCTGCTTCCATAGTCACTCTCGATATATTAGTGCTAAGATGGTATGTGAGGATTCTAAATGTTTCTATTTACATATGTGAGTGCATGAAAGGGGGATCCATGTCTTTTCAACTATTGCCTTGATTTCCTGGATCTCAGTAAATCCCACTGGATGTGTTTTTTCTGGTGTAACACACCGTTTGGGGAAATACACCTATTTCTTGCGCCTGTGTCTTTATTCATTTCTTGGCACTGTATAGCAAAAATTGCTACTGGAGATATTAGAAAAGAATAAAGGATCAGGGCAAGAGGCTGTGTATTAGAGCTACTCAGATATCAACTCCATTACTTGTTATCATTGTAGCCTTGGACCAGGGATGTAAACTCTATGCTTCAGTTTGTTTCCATACAATGGGGAACATTATAGCTACGTTGCAGAATTCATATGTTAATGAGAAGATAAATTGTACCAATATATTTAACATGGGTTGAATACAAAACGGCTCAATATTTTGTAGAAATTGTTTTTATTATTAAGGAAGATTTTATGAAAGAACCCCTGCTTTGCTCTGTTATTTTCACATTCTGTATAAAGGAGATCAAGTTTTGTCCTGGTGTTCTGTGAACAGTAGTTTCATTTTTAACTTTTAGACTGCCACATCCATTAGGCAGCCTGAGCATTTACAGGAATAATGAGCTGTTTGTTGATAGACTCAGAAGGGTATTAAGCATCTAGGTATGTTCAGTAAACATTTAAACTGATAGAACATAGCTTTTATAACTAGAACTTAAAATGTTTTACTATGCATATTCAGATAAATATATCAGAATAAACACTTCTGACCATACAATTATGAGCAGTGCAAATCTACTGGAAAAAAACAAACTCACCAAGAACAACAGTAACATCAACAAGGTATTTTTGAATGTCTTGTTTTTCCTATTATTTTATTTCTAAATAATTATTTGCTCGTGGATGGACCTTATCTTTCAAAACTATGGCATAGAGTCAACTTGTTAGTTAAAATACTGTAAACAGAATTTAAAGTTCATGTATATGTAACCATGCAGACATGTACACGAATATCCATGCACGAGTTTATAGGCAGATGTGTATGTCTGTGTATACAGTACATATTATAGATCAAATTACTGAATCATAATATTTATGCTTAAGAGGCATTATTATTAGTTTAATAATTAGTCATATATTTTATTGGATCTCTTATCTTTATATTTGCTCCCTTATTTTGGTGACACTTCATACTTCCCATCTAGTTGACCTTAAGAAAATTTTACAACCTCATTTCTATCAAACATGTACTTACTTCACATTTTAATGCTTTTGTTCATTTCAATTAAAGGAATAGGATTTCTTTGTGAAAGAATTCCTTCTATGAGAAAAAGTGGTACCCCTGTTCATGTATTTTTGTGCCCCATGCTATTAAAAAAAAAAAATCCATGAATATTGCCAGACTTAAAAAATAGGTATGTGACTCAAATTGCAGAATATTGGAAGACACTTTTATCTCTAAATGGAAAAAAATACTTTGAAAAAAATTCTATTGGTAGAAGTTTTACACTAGCATTTGTAGCTAATTGATTTTAAGAAGACAATATAGCAAAAACGATGTTGGTTTCAAAATCACAAGTATATAGACTGTCTCCCCGCCTGCAGTATCTGTGTGCACATAGAGATCAGTGGTTTCACTTCTGTTTACTTTAGTTACTACATTTAAATTACATTGTATTCATAATTAAATAATTTCCTGCAAATTGAAACATTTTAATTATATAGTAATATTTGATTGGAATTCATATCAAACTATGAAATTAACTTGGTGACAAATGTAGTCTATTCTCCACTGAATTTGATTCCATTAACCCCAGTAATTTTTTGACAGAGGATTAAAAAAAAAGAAAAAAAAACTCATGTTCTTGATGATTTACTAAAATAATTTAGACTACCAACAGAAAATTTACCTATTTCATTAGAATAAAACAATGTAGCTGTGGCCTCTCTGGCTTCTAATTGATTAAGAAGCGTAACAAACTGAGTATTATATTAATGACATATCATATAACTTTGCAAAGGGAGGGAGATGAACTATTATATTCAAAACTTCAAAACTGTTCAAAACTACAGGGGTTCTGGGGTTCTGGTTCATTCCTATAATCATAATATTCTGGGTGGCTGAGGCAGGAGGATTGTTTGAACTCAGGATACTGAGAACATCCAGAAAAACGATCTGGGCATTATGGTGGATGCCTGTAGTCCCAGTTAGTCAGAGGCTGAGGCAGAAGGATCACTAGAGCCCAAGAGTTTGAGGTTGCTGTGAGCCAGGCTGATAACAAGGCACTCTGTCCCCCAACCCCTTCAAAAAAACCCTTCAGCTAAATATTTCAGATGATGTACTAATTACTTTAGTTTAACCATCTTTAAGGGGGTTCGATGACCACACTGTTCAGTCTTTTGCTATAGGAAATGGGTAATCATCTATCACTATATTTGGTTAAAATGCCCAAATTAATGCTTTTGCATGAAAAGGTACAGAATAGCAAAAAAAGGAAAGGGATTTCCTAATGAATTTGGAAATAAGACTGATTTAATGATAAACGAGGGCTTCATTTATACCAAATGCATTTGTATGTTATAATTACAACTTTCTTGAATTGTAAAAGATGTCATACCTAAGTCCCCAAACTGTTATGAAGCATTTATATAAGAACAAAAGTAAAGGCTTGTCACCGTAGCACAGTGGTTACCATGTCCGCCACATCCACAGAGGCTGGCAGGTTCGAGCCCCACCCAGGCCAACTAAACAACAATGACAACTGCAACAAAAAAATAGCTAGGTGTTATGGTGAGCGCCTGTAGTCCCAGCTACTTGGGAGGCTGAGGCAAGAGAATCACTTAAGCCCAAGAGTTTGAGGTTGCTGTGAGCTGTGATGCCATGGCACTCTACCTAGGGTGACATAGTGAGATTCTTTCTCAAAAAAAAAAAAAAAGAGCAAAAGTAAATATGTGGTGGTACAATAAAGAAGCAAAAGAAGCAGAATCAAGTGTGATTTAGGTATGTTCATTTTATTTTTGTGTTAAAAACCTCCCATTCACAGAGAATTTTTCCTTCTCTCTTGATTGTGGTCTTGAGCTCAGTTTACATTATCTCTGTGGTGTGCTTATCTCTTGATACATGTTTTAGTATGTTTCTATTACCTTGCAGTCTGGAAAGAATTGTTCACCCTATTCAAATGTCTAATATACACTGAAATGGAAAGGATTATAATGGAAAGAAATACTGAAAATCAGACAGAATTAAACTTTAATATAAAAAAAGGTCTTTTTATAAAAATTAGCATTTTAATTTCACTGTTGGTATAGCAAGAAGTAATCTATAAATAATTAAATAAGATTAAAACAGAGGTTGAATCAATGTCACTTTCACAAGTGGAAAGCTAATTCTTTTCAGAAATAAAAGATATAAAATCTGTCAGGAACCAGGCAAGGTTGCCCACTGTCTCCACTGCTTTTTAACATTGTAATGGAAGTCTTAGCCATTGCAATCAGGCAAGAAAAGGCAATCAGGGTATCCATATAGACTCAGAGGAGATCAAACTTTCACTCTTCACAGATGATATGACTGTATATCTGGAGAACACCAGGACTTCCACTACAAAACTCTTAGAAGTGATCAAGGAATATAGCAGCGTCTCAGGTTACAAAATCAACACTTGTAAATCTGTAGCCTTTATATATACCAACAACAGTCAAGCTTAAAAAACAGTCAAGGACTCTATTCCCTTCACAGTAGTACCAAACTAGATGAAATATTTGGGAGTTTACCTAATAAAGGATGTGAAAGATCTCTATAAAGAGAATTATGAAACTCTAAGAAAAGAAACAGCTGAAAATGTCAACAAATGGAAAAACATACCATGCTTAATGCAATCCCTATTGAAGCTCCAGGGTCATACTTTAAAGACCTCGAAAAATAATACTTCATTTTATATGGAATCAGAAAAAACCTCAAATAGCCAAGACATTACTCAGAAATAAAAACAAATCAGGAGGAATTACACTACCAGACCTCAGACTATACTGTAAATCGATAGTGATAAAAACAGCATTGCACTGGCACAAAAACAGAGAGGTATAACTATGGAACAGAATAGAGAACCAAGAGTGAACCCAGTTACTTACCATTATATGATCTTCAGTAAGCCAATTATAAACATTCAGTGGTGAAAAGATTCTCATTTAACAAATGGTGCTGGGTGAACTGGCTGGTGACCTGTAGAAGACTGAAACTGGACCCACACCTTTCACCATTTACTAAGATAGACCCTCATTGGATTAAAAATTTAAGCTTAAGACATGAAACTATAAAACTACTAGAAGAAAGTGCAGGGAAAACACTTGAAGAAATCAATTTGGGAGAATATTTTATGAGGGACCCCCCCAGGCAATTAAAGCAATACCAAAAATAAATTACTGGGATCTGATCAAACTAAAAAGCTTCTGCACAGCCAACAGCATAGTAAGTAAAGCAAGCAGACAGCTCTCATAATGGGAGAAGATATTTGCAGGTTGTGTCTCTGTCAAGTGATCCCATCACAGAGTGAGCAAGGGGCTTGAAGAGAAACTTCTCTAACGAAGACAGGTGCATGGCCTACAGACACATGAAAAAATGCTCATCATCTTTAATCATCAGAGAAATATAAATCTAAACCACTTTGAGATATGATCTAACTCCAGTAAGATTATCCCACATCACAAAATCCCCAAACCAGACATGTTGGCATGGATGTGGATAAAAGGGAACACTTCTGCACTGCTGGTGGGAATGCAAACTAATACATTCCTTTTGGAAAGATGTTTGGAGATCACTTAGGGATCTAAAAATAGACTTGCCATTTGATCCTTCAATTCCTCTACGAGGTATATATCCAGAAGACAAAAATCACTTTATAACGAAGATATTTGCATTGCAGAATGTTTATTGCAGCCCGATTCATAATTGCTACGTCATGGAAGAAGCCCAAGTGCACATTGACTCATGAATGAATGTATATGTATACCATCAAATACTCTGCAGCATTAAAAAAGAATAAAGACTTTACCTCTTTTGTGTTATATGGATGGAGCTGGAAATTATTCTTCTTAGTAAAGTATATTAGGAATGGAAAAAAATATCCAATGTACTCAGTACTACTGGGAAACCAATATACTATCACTCACACTTGCATATGAAAAATGAAACACAACTATAGCCTAGAATAAAGGAGGGAAGGGGAGGGAGAGGGGAAGGGAGGTGGGTGGGTTGATAGAGGGAAGGTTGGTACGGAGACACACCTATGGAGCATATTGCAAGTACAAGTTGTATCTATCAGCTGTAGAATACAAATGTCTTAATCCTGTATTTGGGTGAATGAAGTGAAGGCTGTGTTGATTAGTAGGATGTAGACACTCCAATTTGTACAAATAATCAACACATTGAATCCCATAATGGCATAAATGTATTTATGGTCTATGTACAAATGACTTAATAAAAAACAAAAACAAAAACAAAGATATAAAAAAAATGTGGTATATGTACACCATGAAATATTATGCAGCCTTAAAAAAAGATGAAGACTTTACCTCTTTAGTATTTACATGGATGGAGCTGGAACATATTCTTCTTTTTTTTTTTTTTTTTGGAGCCAGAACCTCAAGCTATCCCCCTGGGTAGAGTGCCATGGCATCACAGCTCATAGCAACCTCCAACTCCTGGGCTCAAGCGAGTCTCCTGTCTCAGCCTCTCAAGTAGCTGGGACTACAGGC